>JAGKTI010002743.1:50617-63736 GCA_018397915.1 Birgus latro | reverse complement strand
GCCAGTGATGGCAGAAAATACATCAGCTGAAGAAATTTTAATGTCAGTCATGAGAAAGTCAGAGGAGGGAAGTAATGGAGGAACAGCACCGGAATCGTCTAAGGTTGCTGAATGCGGAGTATGACTGGAACATATAAGGGCTGGAGCCAGCAGATCTAGTGTTTGGCCCTTGGCCTTTGATTGATACTGCTGCTGTACATGACAATTGGGAGGATGCAGTCAGGGAAGGCAGCAAGCATGTCTGGTTTGAGTGACTTGATAAACACGATTATATATGAATGTTTCTCCCAGATGACTGACTGAAGTGGATGATTGTAAATGTGTACAAGGAGAAAGGTAATGGCCTGGAAATAGGAAATTATAGGGGCATAAAACCTTTGGACCAGCTCTAAAATGTATGGTTAGAGAAAAACTGAATACTGATGAGATGCAGTTTGGGTTTATGCCCAGCAAAGAGACCACTGATGCACATTTATTGTCCAACAGCTTCAGGAAAAATGTACAGGAAAGAAAAGGGAGTTGTACTTTGTTTTTGTTTATTTGATGAAGGCCAGTGACAATGTTCCTATGGAGGTGGTTAAGTGGGCAATGAGAAAATTTGAGAGTAAGGAGTGGCTGGTTAGAGTGATTATGGCTATGTATGTGGGAGTTCGTACCCAGGTGAGCACAAACAGAGATTTGAATGATCATCACCATCATCATCTTTGTTTTTCATCCTCCTGTTCCCATATTCAAACTGGGGTTAGACGTGTGACAGCTTTTCTCCACTGCTTCCTATCCTGGATTAAATCCTCTCCAATACCCAGTCTTTTCACATCTTGCATTACAACACTTTTCCAGACCTTAGGTCTTCCTGGCAGTCAATGTCCAACCACTTCCAGTTCCTCTGCTATTCTCACACAGCTCCCTTCCTCACTCCTCCTCACGTGACCAAACCATCTAAGCTGCTTCTGCCTCAAGATGATATCGAGATCCTTCACCCCACATCTTCTGGCTACCTCCTCACTCAAAACTCTGTCCTCCCATCTCACTCCCACCAGGTATCTTAACATTCTACGATCAGTACTCCTCAGAACATTCATCAGCCTATCTGTCAAAGCCCATGTTTCAGCACCATATATCAATACTTGTCTAATGCAGGCCTCATAAATTTTACTTCTGTGTCTCAGTGGTATGTGTTTGTTGACCAGTAGGCTAGCTATTTCCTTCCACTTTAACCACGCTGATGCCACTCTTATTCTAATTGATCTCTCCACACCTGCTTCACAGTCCAATACATCTCCTGGACAGCAGAACTGCTGCACTTCCTGTAGTGTGCCCCCATTCATCTCTAGTGCATCCTCTGCTTCATCTCCCTCTGCCACTCTTCTTATGCAGGATGGGCAGTGGAAATTTTGCACTCCTCTCAAATTCTGCAGACCTGAACACCTTCTATGGCACCAGTTATTACACTTCGTGCACAACACTGAGTTCACTCCTACTCCTCTGTCAATGCATCCACATGGCCATTTTCCTGACTGATTTCTTTCTACTGGTTTCTTGCCTGTCACCATTACCTCTGTCTTATCCATATTCATTTTCATTCCCCTCTTCTTCATTCCATTTTTCCATCTATTAAACATTTCCACCAGTTCTTCCTTAGTCTCCGCTGTCAGCACTAGGTCATCAGCATACTGCAGTTACCATGGGCCTTCCCCCCTACATTCCTGTGTTGCCTCCTCCATTACAATGTTAAACAGCAATGGTCTGAGTGCTGAACCTTGATGTACTCCAACTCCTACTCCAAAATTTCCTAATGTTCCAGCTACTGTCCTGACTTTTGATCTTGTATCAATACAGAGTGACATGAGAGCTACAATGAGTCTCTCAGGCACATTCTGTCTTCTCAAAGCTCACTCTATAACTCTCCTTGGTACTCTATCAAAAGCTATTTCCTGGTCCACAAACACATGGTACAAGCATTTCCCCCTCTGTTGAAAATTTTCCTGCAACTGTCTCATGATGAATATTGCATCTATTGTGGATTTACCTCGACAAAACCCAAACTGTCAGTTATCTATCTTCACTATCTGCTTCAAACTTCCTTCCAGCACCTTTTCGAATATCTTCATTCCATGCTCCAACAGTCTGACCCCTCGGTACTTTCCACACAGAAGGGCAAATTCTTTGTCTTTATAAATTGGGTTTGTCCAGCTATTTCTCCAGTCCTCAGGTGGCTTTCCTCCTACTATGATGTTGTTAAAAATCCTTGTCAATTCTTTTACACCAGTACTTAAGCCTTTTTTATCAGATCAGCTGTTATACCTGTTGAGCCTGGAGCTTTCCCATTATTCATTTCTTTTAAGAACTTCAACTTATGTTATCACTGCAACTGGCCCTTCAACATTTCCCATCTCTTCTATCTCATAATTATTTTCTTCATTTAACAGCTCCTCAAAGTACCTCTTCCACCTTCACAGTATTTCTGCCTCATCAGTTTTTATTTTCCCATTTTCATCCTTTACAAATTTAGCTCCCACCACGTCTTTCCTCTCCTTCCTCATCTGTCTTGCAATTTTAAACATTTTTGTCTGTCCTTGAATGATCAGCTTTCCGTAAATGCTGGCATGAATCAGGGGTCAGTCTTGAGTCACTTATTGTTTGTCATGGCACTTGAAGCTCTCTCATGTGACTTCAGAAACAGATTCCCACAGGAGATGTTGTATGCTGGTGACTTGGTGTTGACTGCATGGAATGTAAGGGAGGCGGAGGAAAAATTTAGGAAATCGAGAGACAGAAAGGGGCACAAGGGTTTGAGAGTACTGTAAATGCAAATAAAACAAAAGTGATGATATCTACGGCTGCTGGTGGTACTATAAAAGCAGAGGGAGAGTGGCCACTGCCACAAGGTGTGCGAAGTAACTCCATCTTGTGCAGTATATGTGATAAGTGGATGCATAAGAGATGTAGCACCAGACTATGAGATAATGCTGATTTCATGTGTGTGGTATGTCGGGGAGAGCCTGTAGAGATTGTCAGGCATAAAAGGATTGAGCTTGCTGTGAGTCTCTTGAGTGTGTGGATGACTTTTGTTATTTGGGGGACATCTTATGTGCTGGAGGTGGGACTGAATCTAGCTCTGTGGCTACAGTAAAGAGTGGCTGGAGGAAGTTTAAGTAGCTGTTGCTTCTCCTGACGCTGAGAAGGCTCTTCCTCCGTGCTAAGGGATCTTTGTATGCGGTATGTGTTAAGAGTAGACTGCTGTATGGTAGTGAGATCTCGGCAGTAATGGAAGAGGATATTCCTAGGCTCACACATACAGAAACAACAATGATTAGATGAATGTGTAGTGCATCCTAGGAGGGGGGGAGGGGCTAGGATTGCAATAGAAGAGTTGAGAGGAAGGATGATACTTCAATGTATTGGTGTCATGATGAAGTTAGATTGGGATGGTCTGAGCATGTTGAGATGATGAAAGATGATGACTAGGGTGCACAAGGTGAGAGTCATGAGCATCAAGGATAAGCTTGAGAGGCAGACCAAAAATGACCTGAGATGAGGTCATAGTGTATGGCCTCAGGGATAGGGGACTCAACAGGGAGGCTGCCAGAGTTCAAGCAGCATGGAGAATTGCCATCTAGGTGACCATGGCTGATGCATGCAAGCATGCTGAAACCTTTATTAATGACACAATACGATTAGTCTCATATATGCACTAGATGACATAGTGGGGTCACTCTTTCCATCCAACCCATCCATTCCTCCGATGAGGTAAGTATCATGACAATGACTGTTGTAACTGCCAGAAGGCGTAAACCATCAATACGGAGAGGGTCTGCTTATCCCATCATGATCTGCCACCCACACATCTCAAACATAAAGGAGCATGACTAAACCTCAATGACCTGAACTGTCATACCTCAATAAACATTACGAATAACACAAATGATTTCTGGCAATAAGCTTTCACTGGCATAATCTGAATAAATCTGGACTGACCTAAATCAAGCTGAAGGACCCGAAGCAGCCTGAAGGAACCTACTGAAGATTAGCTGAAATAGTCCTGAACTAATCTACTGAAATCAGAGCATAGACTTAAATGTTCTAGAATAACTGGAATGGATCCAGACTGGCCTCACCAGATGTGACATGACCTGAACTGACCTAAGCAAACCCAAACGGATATGAATTACTGAAATGTTTGTGGTAGGTGGGGGTGCTCACCATCCACTCACTCGATGCAGTGCTGTTTCAGGTGTCTGCCCTTTCCTCTCTTCCTTCTTTCCTTTTCTGTCTTTCTATCCATCATTCTTTCCTCTTCCTTCTGCCTATGGGTGACTTTACACTACCTCTTCTGTCTTTCCTTCATCCTTTACTTTTCCTTCTGCCTACTGGTGACTCTACACTGAGTGACAAGCCAAATGGTTTCCTGTACACCAGGAAACCATTTGCTGTGCTGGGTGGTAACCATACAATCAAATTATGGCGCTTGGTGGTTTAGTGGGTAATTAAGCCGCTCCAATCGGATTAAGCCTGTGTAGGTTTATATCCAAGGGATGGTTGGGGTTTATTGCTCAGGTAATGCTACTCAGGGATGAGTGATGCTAGTCACTCTCATCTTAAATGTCCTGGCCAACTTGCCTAGCACCAGGCACCTATGCTCCTAATGGGGCAGCATAGGATTGGATGATGGATGGATGGAATGAATGGATTTTGATGAAAATGAATGGTCCTGAATAGACCTGGACAAAGCTGGCTGAGTCTGAATAGATGTGAAAAACCTGACTTAATTTAAATGAGCAGATTGGGCTAATCTGCACCCAAATGAACCTAACTGACCTTTAACTGCCCTGATCTAACCTGAATGGACCAAACTGACTTGACTAGATCTGACATGACAAGAATGGATCTTGACTGTTCTGACTGGGTCTAAACATAAATGAAATGACTGAAAAGAATGGACGTAACAGAACCTTATGTGGCCTAAACTGGTAACCCGACTCATTTGTTCCTAATTAGTTTAAGCAAGAAGGAGGAAGGGAATAGAGAGGTAAATGAGAGAGGTGGTGTAAGTTAAGGGAAGGGCATCAAAATGGAAGAGGACAGGGTGACATGGATGCCATTTATCTGTGGCCATCCCTCAGGTGTCTAGCTATATTTAGACAGAAAGAAGATAATCATGGCCACTTCTGATGTATATGCCAGTTGATGCTTATGTACATAGACAGACAGAAGATAATCATGGCCACTTCTGATGTATATGCCAGTTGATGGTTATGTTATTTATCTATCAGCTGGTTGATGCTAATGTAAGATGGATGCAGATATGCAGTCAATGGACACACTTTTTCTTATTTAAAAGTATACCAGTTGATATTAACAGAATGAGAGTATAACAAAATTTTGTATTTTATTATCTAACATTTAGTCTGTTCACTTTATTCAGAGTTTTGAAAGTACTGTATCTCAACTCAGGAACTGACTCCCTCTGCCTGTATTTCCTGATACCTATAATCTCCAGTCTTTCAAAAGCAGTGCATCCAGGCATCTCAAAATGAACGGATTTTGAATCTGGCTCTTTGTTACCTTGTTTCTGTTTTTCTCCCTCTTCTGTCTTTCTTTCCTTCACTCTTTCCTCTTCCTTCTGCCTATGGATGACTCTGCACTGAGTGACAAGCCAAATGGTTTCCTGTACACTAAGAAACCATTTACCACACTGGACCAACCACATAAACAAATTATGATGCCTGCTGGTTTAGTGGGTAATTAAGGTGCTCCAATCGGATTGAGCCTGTGCAATTTTATATCCAAGGGATGGTTGTGGTTTATTGCTCATGCAATGCCACTCAGGGAGGAGTGAGGCTGGTCACTCTCATCTTAAATGTAAGGACCAACTTGCCTAGTCCAGGGCTCCTATACTTTTCATGGGGCAGCATTGGATTGGATGATGGATGGATGTTCTTTTTTTCTTGGAGAGAACAATTTAGTGGGCTCCTGACCTTTGGTTCCTTCTTTCTTGCATTAAAAAAAAAAAAGTCACCTACAAGAAAAATAGTATCTCTAAAGAGCAAAATAAATGAAGCCTTTAATCTCACTGCATAATGAAAATACCAGTGCCATTATTATCACTGGACACGAATTTTGCACATAAGTAAAACCAATACAAAGTTACACAAGGAAAATCAATGGCACTAACCATCAAGCCTGAGGTATTTGAATCCCTTGTACATCAGGTAGTCTTCCATGATTGTCATGAGCTGCGTCATCTGACAGAAAAGGAGTACACGATGGTCTTTGGCCTTAAGTTTGGGAAGGATGCGATCCAGCAGCTCAAATTTACCAGAGGCTCGGTACAAATCAGGCCTGTAAGTGAAATATCACATCAAGATATACTGACCTTTCACCCATGTTCACCATCATCATCATCATCATAAATCCAGTGAACTTCCTACCCTTTCCTTAATTAACTTCCATTTTTTGGTATTTTTTCATTTTCATCCCTTACATTTCTTTCCACCCTCATTTCTACGGCTTCCTATCTGCAATGTAGTTTACATTCTTCCAAGATAATTCTTTATTTCTACACTTTGTTCACTCTTACAAGGTGTAAAATTGTCATCTGTTCATGTTCAACCCTGTGCTGTAACAGGAACTACAAAGTGATTTAAGTCATGATGCAGTGCTATGGAAAGGCTGTAGAGCTCTATTATTCTCATTCTGCCATTAACCTATGGGAAATTGGTTATGACATGAAGCTAGGAATGAGTCTTTTTGCATGCTTACTCCTTATAACTTCCCTTCCTTCAATCGGCTCTTTCCTAGCATACACTTGAGCTACTTCTTTCATTTTTCCTCCACTGCTCTTTCAACTTCTTTCCAACTGTTCCTTTCTTACTACAGTAGTTGCTAATCTCATCACACTACACCAGGCTTTAGCATTCATAACCATGCATGCCCTATATGCATTAGTATAAACAAAATTACCCTTTTCAGTCCACACATTTAGCATCTCTGTTGTTTCCTTGTGATGTGTTAGTCATTAGAGAGATTCTAACAGATTGACAGTGTGAAGCACTTACTGTAAGTGTGTATGTGTATCTCTGAGGCAGAAACAGGAATCTGGGAGCTTGAATGGCAATGAGTAAAAGTTTGACACAATTAATTTGGAAACATTTGGCAAGATTCCCCTCACCACATTTTCTCTTGCTTTCAGGGCCTCGACTCATGCCATATTTAAATTAGAAAAGAGGTCTGGATAATGATGATGATGATGAAAGCTAGTATTCAATGGTTACAGGGTTGGCCCTATCAATCTGATGACTGCTTTCCAAGATGCTTGGTGTCTCCAACCATGTCCCTTTACCCAGAGGTCCTTTCTCTGGACATCCCATGCTTTCCTTTCTCTGTCAACAGAGGTTCTTTCCCTCCCACAATCAAATTTTATACATTTTCTTCACTGCTGGTGGTAGGTGGGGGCACTCACCATCCACTCACTTGATGTAGTGCTGCTCTCGGGTGACTGCCCTTTCCTCTCTTCTTTCCTGCCCTCATCTTCTGCCTTTCTTTCCTCTTCCTTCTGTCTACTGTGACTCTATACTGACTGACATGTCAAATGGTTTCCTGTACACTAGGAAATCATTTACTGGACTGGCAACCATATAATGAAAATATGGTGCCTGGAGGTTTAGCGGGTAATTAAGGTGCTCCAGGTGGATTGAGCTTGTGTAGGTTTATATCCAAGGGATGTTTGGGGTTTACTGCTCACATACTGCCAGTTGCGGAGAAGTGAGGCTGGTCACTCTCATCCTAAATGTCAGGACCAACTTGTCTAGCCTTGGGCTCCTACGCTCCTCAAGGGGCAAGGTAGGAGTCGATGATGTATGTATGTATGTTCACTGCTCTGCCCCTCAGTGTGGCAATATACCCCCATCTCATTCTTGTTTCTGTATGCTCAAAAATGAGGTTACCTTTATACTTTACAGCCAACATATCTCAACCAAGGAGCATTATAAGCATATTTTAATAGTAAGCATTATATTCAATTCTTACTACTGCCAACCAACATTCCTCGTTGGGAATATTCCTTGTCAGGAATTACCTTTTACAGTGAAGGGGTTAAGAAAACCCATGCACAAGACAAAAAGCTCACCCTTGTACTATTCCCCCTGCAAAACCAGTGTGGTTACAATAAGCTTCTTCAATGTGCTGGAACATGAATGGGTGGTTGCAAAGCTTGCGCAGCTGCATGATGGTATTCATGAGTGCCTTGGTGTTGCTCTTCTGCCCCTTCTTATCCTCAGCACACAGCATTACTCCTCGTGTCTGCATGGAGCGGTACAGCACATGCTGCAGTCCAGACATCTCACACTTAATAATGTACTCCACCTGAAACATAATACAAAGAAATTTAATTATTGTACACAGCCATACACAGCAGTTGCATTACTTCCTTCACCTACTATTCATTCATTCAACCTTGCAATGAATATTCTCCCTGTCAGCTGTAATCATGACAAAAACTTGTCTGGATCCATACATATGCACATTTCACACTCTCTGCCTTTGAACCAAACATGATGTTCCATGTTATCGCACTCTCTACCTGGAATATTGACATCAAGCTCTTATATTTCTAACACTTCATTTTTCACCGTGTTTGCTACAGACTGACAAAAATATCTCTGAAAGACCTAAATATCAAAATGTTAAACAACATTAGGGGCACTCATGGAAGATACAAAGGGGATTTAACCTCTTTCACTAGGATCATCATACATGTGAATTTTGTTCTATAGGCAGAAACAAGAAGTCAGTTTGATTCTAAGTCTAATAATCTTGAAGACTAGTAATAGCAAAAGATCTAAAAAAAAAATACCTTGTCAGGAAGCTGAGCCTCCACTTCCCTCTTCAGCCTCCGAAGCAAGAAAGGCCTGAGAACTTTGTGCAGACGACGGATAATCAAAATTGTTTCTTCTTCATTCAGTTCCACCTAGAAATAAATAAAACTACATAGGTAAGTAGTTTTTTTTTCTTAATAATTAGGCTCCACCTGATGAAGCCCACAATCATTCATCATCATCAAAAATGTAAGGGCAAGAAAAGACTAAAACACTATAAAGAGAGAGAGTAATCAACTGTATACCCAGTGTACTAAGCCACATATTCTTTTACTGACCATTCAAGACCCAGGACTCCTCTGATTCCAACTCACAAGCATAATCAACTACATATTAAGATTCTCTCTGTCTGTCTCTCTCTCCTGAGTGTGTATTTACCTAATTGTATTTACCTAATTGTGATATACAGGAAATGAGCAATGCTCGTGGGGTCCCATCTCTTTTTCTCAGTAAGTCAACTTTGCTTTAAACTTGTTTAAGTTTTTAGACTGGATGATCTCTTTGTCCAGTCTATTCCGCAGGTCTAAGCATCTATAAGGAAAACTATATTTCTTGATGTCCTTCAAGCAGGTTGGTTTCTTCATTTTCAGTCCGTGTTCTCCTGTTGCACTCTTATCCCATACAAACAGATCTTCTCTATCAATTTTATCTACTCTCAACCTGTTCTGAAGACTACAATCACGTTGCCCCTCTCTCCCCTTTCCTCTGAAGAAGGGAAATCCAGCCTTTCCAGCCTCTCTCTGTATGAAAGATCTGCCAGACTGGGGACCATCGTGGTTGCTGTTATTTGTATTCTCTCAATCTTATTTATATCTTTATTTTTGTGTGGGGACCATACTACTGCTGCATGTTCTAACCTGGGGCAGATCATGGCCACTATCAATTTTTTCATCATCTCATTAATATAATGAAATGCTACTCTTATGTTGGTCAAGAGTTTATATAATCTCTCTATCTTAATACTGTGTTTTTCTGGTGACAAACTATCCAGGACCAGTACTCCCAAATCAATCTCTTCACTCACTTTTGTAATTGGTTCATTACCCATCAAATAATTCAGTGATGGCCTCTTGGTACTTTTACCCAATTCCAATATTTTAATTTTTTTTGCATTGAATTTCATTTCCCACATCCAGCTCCAATCATGTATCCTGTCCAGATACCCCTGCAGCATTTCAGTCCTCCTCAACCTCTACCTTCCTCAAGATCTTTGCATCATCAGCAAACTTGCATAACTGTTCACTCCATCTACCATATCATTTACGTATATCAGGAACATTACTGGTGCCAACACCGACCCCTGCAGGACACCACTAGTTACTTCTCTCCATCCAGATGTCCTGTCCTTTATTAATGTCCTCTTTTGTCTGTCTCTCAAAAAGTCTCTCATCCATTCAAGGTTTCCCTTCAGTCCTCCTGCATGCTCTAATTTCCACATTAGTCTCTTGTGGGGTACCTTGTCGAAGACCTTCTCCAAATCTAAATACGCACAATCCACCCAAATGTCTCTCTCATGCAGCACGTCAATCGCTCTAGAGTAAGAGCTCAACAAGTTGGAAACACATGACCTTCCACTTCTGAATTCAAACTGACTTTCAGTCAAAATATTCATCTCTTCCAGATATTTTATCCATCTATCTTTCAGGATCCTCTCGCACAATTTTGCAACCATGCTGGTTAGGGACACTGGTCTATAGCTCAGGGTTTCCTCCTTGTTTCCTCCCTTATAAACTGGTACCACATTTGCTCTCTTCCATTCCCGAGGCACTTGCCCCTCTTCCAGAGAACACACAAATAAACTGAATCTTATCTGCCAGTTGTTCTCTGCAGTCCTTCAGTACCCAATTAATTTCATACGGTCCTGGGGCTTTCCTTACATCTTGAGCTCCCAATAATTTATACATTTCCTGCAATTCCACTTTTATACCTTTTACTACATTTCTAGTCACTCCCCCTCCACAAACTCTATCATTAGCAAAAACCGATTGGAAACATTTGTTCATTATTTCAGCATGCATTGCCGCATCTTTATTGACCTCTACTTCTACTTTCAGTTTGGTGATTCCTTCCCTTTGTTTCAATTTGTCATTGACAAATCTATAAAACAATTTGGGCTCCTCCTTACATTGGTCAATTATACCATTTTCAAAGTTCCTTTTTTCCTCTCTACGTATTCTTATACTGTATATATACATTTCTAGTTCTTTTATTTCTTCCTTTGTTCTGTTACTACCTCTCTTTCTCCTTGTGTTTCACACCATGACCCTCTTTTTTTTTGCTATCATACACCATCTATTAAACCACTCCTTTTTTCTGTTTTCTTTCCCACTTACAATTGGAACATATTCTTCCACTCCTGAATTAAAGAGGACTAGAGAGATATCCCACTTCCTCTGAATCTCTCATGTTTCTCTGAATTCTCTCCAGTCAGCATTCTCGAAAAATTTCCTCAATTCTGTAAAGTTTGCTTTCCCGAAGTTGTATCTTCCCAGCCTATAAAGCTTAACTCTTGGCACCATGTTCCCTATTATCATCTGGAACTCAATGACCACATGATCACTTTTTCCTACAGGACACAAATATATCAAAGATTCAATTACATCTGGTTCTTTAGTTAGCAGTAAATCTAATCTTGCTGATGTGTCATGACCTCAGAAACGTGTCTCTTCTTTGACCCACTGCATCATTACATTATTCACTGCTATGTTTAACAATATAGTGCCCAACGAATCTTCGTTGCCTCCTGAGTCCCATTCCTCCCAGATCACCTCTTTACAATTAATATCACCCATTAGAACTATATTGTTGCTTTTCTCAACCACATTCTGTAGATAACTAACCATGTCTGACAACATCTGGTATTCATCATCATTCCATGCTCTTGTCTTAGGTAGAACATACAGTAGGCACGGAGTGTTGACGCCATCTTAAAAAAAGAAAACATTCTTGTGGTTAGCAAGGAGAAACAAATAAATTAACACTCACCATTGAATTTAGTATTTACTGGCATTCCCCTTCATCTTTATTATCTTCTTAAGGCCTCTGGGGAGACTGATGGCGTAGTTTTGCAGAACAGACGGACTAAAACTGCTCCATAGCTGCACCCTCAAGTATAGGGAAAGATGATGTGTCCATACTACGCAGCTGCCGCTTCATGTGCGCCCATAAATTCTCAATGGGATTGATATCTGGGCTGTTTCCGGGCCAATCTCGAATAAAGGGAACCTCACAGTCTGTTAGCCACTATTTCACTGACTTTGCAACATGTGCAGGAGCTGAATCTTGCATAAATACTCTTGCCTTGGTTTTATCAAAAGAGTCACTTAAAACATCACATAAGAGCTCCAAATAATTGTTCTGGTTCACTTTTTCATTTGCAGGTAGAATTACCAACCTACCAACACCATAATATGTAAAGCAGCCCCAAGCCATGAGTGAGGCTGGGTATTTAACAAACTTGGAAGTGTACTTAGGATCCAAGGGGTCACTGCCTGGTTTGCGGTACACTCGTGATGAAGGGGTACCAGTGACAGTAAATGTTGACTCATCACTCCAAAGCACAGTTTTCCATTGCTCCTCACTCCAGGCAAGATATTTCTTACAAAAATTTACTCTCTTTTTCTTCTGAAGTGCAGTTAGCAGTGGTTTTTTACGAGCACAAAAACTCCTGTAGCCCAGATCGTCATGCAACAGCTGCTGCACACTTCTGACAGACACATCTGCCAGCAACTGTGGGTTCTTTTCTTTTAAATCCCGTGCTGTTAGCCTTGGATCCTTGCTAACTTGCCTTGAGATCAGCTGACGGGTCCTGAAGGTTGTCTTACGAGGTCTCCCAGGCTTGGGAAGTGGAGTGGGAGGAATGGCCTCCCCACTGTCCTTGAACCGCTTCACCAGTCTCTGCACTGTCCTCAGTCTAACACCATCTGATTTGCAATAAATGGGAGTTTGTGGCCAGCTTTGTATAAAGTAATCACTTCCACACGTTTGTCCTTGCTTGTGGTTACTTTAGGCATGATGAGAATGTGGTAGGTAACCAAATAACTGTGTTATTTGAGTCAAAACATGCCCTCGTGGTGCATCACACACAGAGACAATCCTCCTCCTGTGGCTGCCCAAACATTACTGAGCCTGCTCCTGTGGTGCCAAACCTATCAAGCAGGGTTGCCAGCTCCCGTTGAAAAAGCGTCAGCTCATTTCGCATCACAGGGGAGGGTAGTATTGACCCTACTTCACTTAACGCGAA
>JAGKTI010002743.1:25918-41264 GCA_018397915.1 Birgus latro | reverse complement strand
ATATATATTTTTGACCCGTAAGTTTGAACTTGGTGTGCGGCGCCAAACAGCTGTGTTTATGTGCACTTCTCCCGCTCCCTAGGCTCCCCTTCCCCTCCCCAGTTCCCACTCATAACTACCATCATGAGTAAACGATAGTTGGGATGACTGGCTCTCATGCTCGTTTTTGTTTAAACAGTTATAATTCACAGTGCTAAGGATTAAGTGCAGCTCAACACTGGATTACTGTACATGCTTCAGGAGCATTTTCACCAATGACAGAGCCTTAGAGGTGGGGTAATCTTCATAACAAACACCACAGACGTGTTGTAAGTACACTGTCAACTTCTAAATATTTTCCATACTCACCTCTAAATCCTCATTCTCTGGTTCCATTTAATTTATTTCATGCTTTGTGTCCCTTATTTGTGTGCAGAGGGTCTTAAAAAGGTGATTTTCATAGTTATTTTCATTTCTGTTAGCAACATTCAGTAGGCTGTCAACTGCTAAATATTTTCCATACTCACGTCTACATCCTCATACTCTGGTTCCATTTCATTTATTTCAAACTTTGTGTCCCTTGCTTATATGAATAGGGTCTTAAATTGGTGCAATGCATGTCCAGTAGGGAGGTATGTAGGTGGTTTTCTGAGTCAGACTGGGTTAGGGTCCATAAGTACCTGTCCAGAAGCCTCAGGCCCAAAAACTTGACAGACTCATATTCCAGACATGCCAGACATGGCATTGGCTATATTACATTGGATATTGGAGGGATTACTGTATGTATGTATGTATATATATACATATATATATATTTATATATATTGCGCTGCCTTCCGAAGGCATCTTATTGCCACAAACACTGATCTGAGAAAATGTTTATTAAATTTCTATCTTGGTGACCTTTGAAGGAAGATCATAAAACACTTCAGGCACTGGTGGGAGTATTGCCATCTGGACGGACATTTATTTCAGTATCCATAGAAAACAATGTCTCACAATGGGCAGGCTGGGAGGTGAACAAAAGAAGCGCACTTGTGAGTGATGACGTCACCCCCTTCCCGCCATCAGCTGATCAGTCGGTCAACATACCTAATGTGTGGTGCTTCCATTTGACATTCAAATACAGTAAGACCTCACTATAATGGAGTAATTGGGGCCCAAACCATTCCGAAAAATGCGAAATTCCGATAAAAGCAACATCCGGTCTTCCCCCTGCTAATCCGGACTTTTTCCAATATATCTTAACGACTATAACCTCCAAATACAAGCACCGAAGCAAGCCTGAGGACAGCAAATCACCCAGGGGGTTTAGGGTGGGTTCATGGAATGTGGGAAGTTTGAGAGGAAGAGCAGGGGAAGTCGCTGAGGCATTCAGTAGGAGGTGGGTGGATGTGGCATGTTTGCAGGAAGTCCGGTACAGGGGTGGATCAGCCAGAAAGATTGCTGGGAAGGATTGCTGATATAAGTTGTTTTGGCAGGGAGGAACTGACGGATATGGGGGTGTGGGTGCGTTGGTTGCAGAGAAATGGGTGGAATATGTCATGAATGTTATGAAAGTAAGTAATAGGATATTAGTAGTGAAAATTTTGATCGGGCAGAAAATGATTTAAGTTATATCGGCATATGCTCCACAGGTAGGATTGGATGATGCAGAGAAAGATAGATTTTGGGATGATTTAATACGTGTAGTAAGTGGTATGGGTGATGATGAGGTAGTGGTTCTGGGAGGGGATTTAAATGGTCATGTGGGTGAAGCAGATCAAGGTTATGAAGGAGTCCATGGAGGATGTGCATATGGTGGGAGGAATGCGGAAGGGGAAAGAATACTCGAGTTTGGGGAGGCTATGGAAATGATTGTGTGCAACACACATTTTAGGAAAAGAATCAGCCGGTTGATTATGTACGAGTCCGGGGGAAACAGTAGTCAGATAGATTATTTTCTGGTCAGGAGGGTTGACAGGAGATTAGTGAGGGACGTTAAAGTTATAGGAAGCGAGGAGTGTGTGCAGCAGCACAAACTGTTGATTTGTGACATGGTGCTTAAGGAACGAGTGATGAGAAGGAGGACATATGTACCTACGACGAAAATATGGAAGCTGGGAAACCAATCAGTAAGGGATGCCTTTTATAGTGAGATGAGGAGAGTGGTGGCTGAACAGAAAGCCATAGACAGAGGCATTAATGAACAGTATAGAGCCCTTAAGAACAACCTCTTGAGAGTTACCGATGCAATATGCGGTTGGACAAGAGGCCCACCAAGACATAAAGTAACTTGGTGGTGGAATGAGGGTGCAGAAGCTGCAGTTAAGAAGAAAAGAAGGCTTTTCCAGGAATGGAAGAAGAAGGGTGGTAACAGGGAGGAGTACTTGGCTGCCAAGCGCAGGGCTAGAAGAGAGGTATACAGGGCGAAGTCTGAGTCACAGAGACTTTTACTTGATAATCTAAATCATGGAGAATGGAAAAATATGATTTTTAGGGTGGCGAACCAGGTGAAGAGGGATAATCGGGACATTGTAGGTGAGCAGTGTGTGAAGAATGATGATGGAAGGGTAGTGGTGAACAGTGTGGATATTAAAGATGCGTGGAGAGAGCATTATCGCCAGTTGTTGAATGAGGAGTTTGATTGGGATAGGGAAGGTTTGGAGCCAGCTGATCCAGTGTTTGATCCTTGGCCTTTGATTGACGCTGCTACTGTGAGTCAGGCAATAGGCAGGATGCGGGTGGGGAAGGCGGCAGGTGTGTCTGGGTTGACTGCCGAAATGTTGAAGGCCTCAGGAGATATTGGGGTGAGGTTAAGTCACTGACCTGATAAATATGATTGTATATTGAGTGTGTTGTCCCAGAAGATTGGTTGAAGAGTGTAATTGTAAATGTGTACAAAGGGAAGGGTGATGCCCTGGAAAGGGGAAATTACAGAGGTATAAAGCTCTTAGATCAGATAATGAAAGTAATGGAGAGAGTTCTAGAAGGTATGATTAGAGAAAGAGTGAATATCGATGAGATGCAGTTTGGGTTTATGCCAGGCAGGGGGACCACTGATGCCATATTCATTGTTTGACAGCTTCAGGAAAAATATATTGGAAAGAAAAGGGAATTGTATTTTGTTTTTGTTGATTTGGAAAAGGCCTCTGACAGAGTCCTTAGAGAGGTGGTGAACTGGGTAATGAGAAAGCTAGGGTTGGAAGAGTGGCTGGTTAGGGTGGTTATGGCCATGTACATGGGTGCTCGCACCCAGGTAAGATTGAATGGAGCTTTAAGTATTGAGTTTTCCGTGAATGTTGGTGTGCATCAGGGGTCAGTTTTGAGTCTCTTGTTGTTTATCATGGTGCTTGAAGCCCTCTCACGTGACTTCAGAGATGGACTCCCATGGGAGATGTTGTATGCTGATGATTTGGTGTTGATTGCAGAGAATGAAAAGGAGGCGGAGGAAAGATTTAAGAAGTGGAGAGATGGTATGGGGTACAAGGGCTTAAGGGTAAATGCAGATAAAACAAAAGTGATGGTATCTAGGGTTGGTCGTGGTACAATCAGAGGAGAGGGAGAGTGGCCATGTGCAGTTTGCCACATGGGTGTGGGAAGTAATTCCATCTTGTGCAGTGTTTGTGATAAATGGGTGCACAAGAGATGTAGTGGTATTAGAGGTAGACTGCGAGATGATGCTGATTTCATGTGTGCGGTGTGTCGGTGAGAGTAGGTGGAGATTGTTAGGCGTGAGAGAGTTGAACTTGCAGGTGAGTCTCTTGAGTGTGTGGAGGAGTTTCATTATTTGGGAGACATGTTATGTGCCGGAGGTGGGGCTGGAGTTAGCTCGGTTGCTAGGGTGAGAAGTGGTTGGAAGAAGTTCAGGGAGCTGTTGCCTCTCCTGACATTGAGAGGACTCTTCTTACGCGCTAAGGGGTCTTTGTATGCAGCATGTGTTAGGAGTGTGACGCTGTTTGGTAGTGAGACCTGGGCAGTAAAGGAAGAGGATATTCGCAGGTTTAAACGTACAGAAATGACAATGATTAGGTGGATGTGCAGTGCGTCCCTGCGTGCAAGGCCTGGGGGCGCTGGGTTTACGATGGAAGAGTTGAGAGGTAGGATGGGACTGGAGTGTACTGGTGTTGTGATGAGGAGAGGTAGGCTGAGGTGGTCTGGACATGTGGAGAGGATGGGGGATGATAATTGGGTACAGAGGGTGAGAGGTGTTAATATTGGGGGAGGGGTAGACCGAGAAAGACAAGGGACGAGGTCATTAAGTGTGACTTAAGGGTTAAGGGACTGAACAGGGAGGCTGTCAGGGATCGAGCAGCGTGGAGAGCCGCCATTAGGTGACCAAGGCCAACGCATGCAAGCATGTTGGAGCCTTCAAAAACGAAAACGAAAAACGAAAATTAGACATTAGTCCAGATCGCATGAACGGTTGTTACACTGTTTTGACTACCACTGCGGTACTGTACTGTGTTATAACTTCTCTTCATTAATCAAATGGTATAATATATATAATAATACTGTACTGTACACTGATAAATATCTTTTATTTACAGTATCTTATTGTGGTGAACATAGCTGAAGTGGTCAGGCAGTTCGGACTGCTTCTGGTGTTATCAGACTTTTTCTAATAAGTAAGAATTTAGTCTGGTAGCTCCTCGAGTCCAAAAAAAGCGAATTCCGGTCTACTGAAGTCCGTTATATCGAGGTTTTACTGTACTTCTCACTATTTGCCGTTACTATTTCCCAGCCTCTTCCCCAACCATTTCCAGGTTCTTCCCCAACCATTTCCAGGTTCTTCCCCAATCATTCCCAGCTTCTTCCCCAGCCATTCCCAGCTGCTTCCCCAACTATTCCCTGCTTCTTCCCCAACCATTCCCAGCTTCTTCCCAAACCATTCCCAGCCCGTTCCTCGACCATTCCCAGCTTCTTCCCCAACCATTCCTATGGCCTTCCCTAGTCATTCTCTAGCCTCTTCAATGTTACTCTTTTCTCGAACCACTCACCAGGCATTGCCACTAATGCGGATTAGCATTAAGAAATCACTAGTATATGATTTGTAAAAGAATACTTTTCCTTTCATACTATTAGAATAACAGTAAAATAGTTTTTAAAGGAACTTTAATAAATGTTACATTTCTAAATTTATACATGTTAGTGAGATACATACATAAACACAAAACACCCACTGTTTCTTGACCATTAGAAATGGAGATGAAGGCTTCTACAAAAGAAATGACAGTCATGAGTGGCACAGACCTGGAACTGTAATAGGCAGACCTGGGAAACAAATTCTGGTGAGACATGGCGGTGTCTACGTGCAAGTGCACGTGTGTTGTCTATCACGTGCTCCAAAGCAAAATACTACAGTTGATGGCGGTGTCAGCTGTGATGAGAAGAACGATGTAGTCCAGGAGAAGCCTAATGATGATTCTTTGCAAGTGTTGAATGACTATCCACCAGATGACGAGTCGGAAAACGGTGCAATTCTGGTTGATGAGCCTCCCACTTTCTATTCCCGTTAATCAGCCTCCCAAAGTTTCTATTAATCAACGTATAAAGGGAATACATTCAGAAAGTGGAAAGTTGGTATCTGGAAGAATTGTGAGTCGGGCAGGTAATGCCAATGGAAACTACAAACATTGCTACAATCTGTAGAGGGAATCTGACAGCAACACTGATCGGGTGGATTTGCAAAATGATTTTAGCACAAGGGAAGTGGTGGATGATGATGCAGAAATGCTTGTTCTTTTCAACTCTGAGGATGTATTATGTGCCAAGGAAAACGAAATTACAAACTGACAGAATAGATGTGTATGAGGAAGAAGATGGCGTTGGCCAAGATGCCATAACGGTTCAATGGGTTGTGATGGAAAAAATGAAAAATGGAAAACTGGTTGTTAACGCCCGTTTAGTCGCCAGAGGATTTGAGGAAGACACAGTGGATCTCCGGAAAGACTCTCCTACATGCTCAAAAGAAGCTGTGCATTTGGCACTTTCTTTGGCCTCCACCAACCAAGGGGACTGCCACGCTATGGACGTGAAAGCTGCCCACCTGCAAGGTAATGACATTGAGAGAGTTGTTCATTTACATCCTCCGCCTGAATATGCAAATGGTAAGTTATGGAGACTAAAGAAAACGGTTTATGGCCTTTGTGATGCTGCTAGGCATTGGTATCTGCACGTAAAAGATCAATTGTTGAGTCTCAAAGCTAAAGTGTCATCACTGGATTCAGTGATGTTCTCTTGAAGCAATAGTGGCAAAGTTGAAGGCATTGTATGCATTTATGTCGATGACTTCCTTTGAGCTGGTACACAAGAGTTCGAGCTGCAAGTGATAAACTGCTTGAGTCAAATGTTCCTCATCAGCAGTTCGGAATCAAAAGCCTTCAAATACATTGGTCTCAATGTCGTATCCAACATCGATGGCAGCACAACACTCGACCAATTCCAGTACGCTTTGTCTTTGAAACCAGTCATGCTGAGTAGACATCATGCAGCAATAAAATCAGGAGAGCTGTCAGAGTCTGAGAAAACAGAACACCGACTCAGTTGGATTGCCACATACACTCGGCCAGATATTGCCTTTGATGTCTGAGAGTTGAGTGTGACTAGCAACTGAGCTACGAGTACTGTAGCGGATTTGCTTAGGCATAACAAGGTGATCGCAAGAGTGAAGACTGACAACATGAAGCTATACATTCCGAGAATGGGGCTGCTCGATGACTGCTGTATAGAGTGCTTTTCGGATGCCTCATTTGCCTTGGAGGCCATGGGTCTCAAGGAGGTTTTTGATCTTCCTACGAGATGCTAGTGAGGCGAGATGTCCCATATTCTGGCAAACAAGAAAGATCAGGAGGGTTGTCAAATCTACCTTATCTGCTGAAACGCTGGTGCTGCTGGAGTGTGCTGAGACTGCTGTATACCTTGCCAACATACTGCACGAGGTCTCTGGATGTGGAAAGTTCAAGATCAAGTGTTTCATCAACAACAAGAGTCTGGTGGATGTCCTTTACTCCTGTAGGAGCATAGAAGACAGGAGATTGTGCATTGATATTGCTGTATTACAAGACATTTGGAGCAAGGGGAGACTGATATCTTTGGTGGATACATCACAACAAATGGCTAATTGTCTCACCAAGAAAGGTGCATCGACTGAGCGGTTGCATGCAGCAGTCAGCCGGGATTTGAAGGATTATAATACTTCAAGAGACATCACATATCTGTATGTGGCCACAGACTGGGATTTGATGGTAACTAAACAAAAGGCTATGTACTGAATGCATAGTGTGTATCAGGTCTTGATGGTACTTGAATAGTGTATGTACTGGATACATAGTGTGTATGGGACGCCAACAGTCCATTCAGCTTCGTCCTTGGAATCTTTCGTCAAATTAAAAAGAGAGGACGAGAGTGTTAGTGCATACTGCTGTTAGTGTGTGCGCGTGCACATGCACTTCTGTTACGTCATGAGTGGTGATGTCATCGGAAGGGTCCTGCGGTGTGCAGTCGGGGCCCAGTCAGTGCGCGTTGTGAGGCCGGTGAGTGCGGTTGTTCGCATTCTAACCGTTATCACCCAGCGCAAGAAATGGTTTCCTGGTTGTGGGAAACCATTTGGCTTGTCACTCAGTGCAGTCACCCATAGGCAGAAAGAAGAGAAAAGAGTGAAGGAAAGAAAGACAGAAGAGGGAGTGTAAAGTCACCCGTAGGCAGAAGGAGAGGAAAGAATGAAGGAAGGAAGGAAGAGAGGAAAGGGTAAACACCCAAAGCATCACTACATTGAGTGAGTGGATGTTCCTTTCCCATCGAGTAATTCAAGGATGGCCTCTGCTACTTTTACCCATTTCCAATATTTTGCATTTTTTTCCATTGAAATTCAGTTCTCATACACGGCTCCAATTGTAAATCCTGTACTGCTCTTCCTGCAACATTTTACGATCTTCTTCAACTTCTACACTCCTCATGATCATTGCGTCGTCTGCAAATAGATTTGCGTAACTGCTCATTCCATCCACCATATCATTTACGTAAATCAGGAATATTACAGGTGCCAGCACCAAGCCCTACGAGATTCCACTTGTTACTTCCCTCCACCCTGACAACTTGTATTTTATTACTGTCCTCATCTGCCTGTCTCTCATGAAGTCTCTCATCCACTCCAAGAGGTTTCCCTTTAGTCCTCCTATGTGCTCCAATTTCCACGTAAGTCGCTTATGGGGTACCCTGTCAAAGGCTTTCTCCATATCTAAGTACTGTACACACAATCCACCCAACTCTCTCTCTCACATCAATTTCCCTTAAGTAGAAGCTCAACAAACTGTGTGTGAGCACGTGCACACATGCTTGTGTATGTCCGTCTGTGTGTTCAAGTTTTGGGTCCTACATATAATAACTCAATCAAAGGTTTATAAATGTGCTATTTCAGTCTGTTGTTAGTAACCACTGATTGTACTCTGTAAAAGGTATCGTATACAAGATATATTTTTTACACTAACTATGTCTATGCTGTAATGGTGAGTGTTACGATGGTATCAATGTTATGATGCCAGTTGTATACTGAGGTCTCAAGGGATAACTGATGTGATGTCACATAATTACAGTATCATGGAAATTACTGCACTTTGAAATAAATTAATTCTCACTGCCCTTTTACGAACAAAACCTTTAGTAAACACTGTAATGTACAATGCATCTTACCTTTTCCCCTGTCGTAGCAAATGGAGCATTAAACCACTGCTCAAATGTGGAGCAGGACTTAAAGATTGATGGGAGAAGGAAGTTGAGAAGTGCCCACAGCTCTGGTAGCTTATTCTGAAGAGGTGTTCCTGTCAGTAGCAGGCGGTGTGGTGCATTGTAGAAAGTATTCAGGGTCTACAAAAGAGATGAATGTCATTAATCCTTTGAATCCTGGTATCAATATTTTTTTTTTCCCCCTACCACCAGTCAGTTTTATTCAGCTTGGTTTAGATTCCTTGTGCTGAAGGAGGTTTATTCTGGCTGTCTATAATCAAAGTGGTTTAAAATGTATATCCTAATCTGAATACAACTGTCAGATGCCAAGACTAAAATAAAAAACACATTCATAGGCTAAACAAATTATGTCTCAATGCAAATTAACTGCATGCAGAGTCATGACATAACCCAATAATAGAAACCCAAGGAACAATTACTGTTATGCCTGTGGAAGCCCCAAAGTATGTAAAAGAATAACAGAACTGAATCTCCAAAGAAAAGTTTCAATAATGCAGCTATAGCATTCATCATCACCTTTGACCTCTTTTTCATTTTTCCACCTAAGGAAGGAGGTAAGGTAAGGTACAGACAGCATACAAGGAAATAACGCTAATGGGGGAGAACTAATCAACAGCAAGCTAAGTAAAATTGGCCATACATTCACTCATTTGTCATTCAAGCTCCCAGACTCACAACTCAACAGGTATAACCATCCACACATTTTTTAAAAATCTTTGACAGATACACTTGAAATTACCTACCAGTCAGTCAGATGACTACATAACTAAAAAGGAGATGCCAACCCCTTCATGAGTTTTTCCATACATAATTCGTCCAACCAACTTCATCTCCTGTCAGTTCTATAGTCTCACGGGCTGCTATAGTTCACTTTCTTAAACAAATATTTATCACTTCCACCTACTTTCTTCTTGGCCTATCATGTCTCCCCCTACCTTCAATCTTTTAATGTGGTTAGAGTTTATGTTAGTGCGAGAGTTAAAATTAACTTCCACATTACTGCAACCAGTATACTTAATGTGCTTATCCCACATGGATAATTTTAGGGACAGCTCTCTCACGTAAGGAGGAAGATCTGAGGTAGGCCTTCACGCTGTGTACTGATGTTGTGCATTAGCTCCATTGCCTTCATAAATTATTTGTTTCTTTGTTTTTTTATAAGATGTCAAGTGGTCTAGTGAGTTAAGGCACTCCAGCTGTGTATGGCCCATACAGGCATTTCTGTAGTTTTTTTTTTTTTTTTAAATGCTTAGGGAGCAGCAACCAGTCACAACATGAATGTCTGCAGTTGGCAGCCTAGCCCCCAGTCCCTACACTCCTGATGGAGCAATGGTAGACTGGGTGATAAAATTGGCATCGTATAGCATATGAAGTTTTATCTATTAATCATAAACTTGAAGGGAAAAATAAGTAAATAAATAAATAAACATCCATGGTACTTTCTGATCCAAATAGTTTTCATACCTGAGTCAATTTGCAGTGATGATTCTTCATACGATGACCTTCATCAATTATCATATATTTCCACCGAAGCTTGGACAAGACAGCTTTATCTTTGATGATGTACTCATACGTTGTCAGCAAAACATTCAACTTCGTTGCTCTCATCTGGCTCTGTACAATTCTACGCACTTGTGGGGATCCTTTATATACTACAACCTGGAAGTGGAAAATTTTTAAAATGAATAAAACTCAAAATTATTTTAAATTTCAAAAGGTAAAACAGTACACCTACTGAACATGTTCACAATAAAGTGCAATCCCCAAAGTATGGATTCCAGATTTCAGAAAATACAAGTCTTCCTAAAGAATTCTGCAAGCATCAGTTTACAGAAATTTTTTTAACCGAAGTTCATATTTACCAATGACAAACTCCCCGTTTAGCTTCCAGGATCACTGTTACACTGAAAAAGAGCCATAGTAATCAAAAGTAACCCAAGATAGCTCAAGCTGGACTCAAACCACAAAATTGATTTCATAAATTTTAATTCTGTGATTCTGTTTCCATGGACAAAAAATGTTTATTGATGAACCTTCAAAATCATGACTATGGGATAATAAATTAAAGCCTTGACACAGGAAATGACAGAAGAAATGCCAAGAATGTGGGCATCTACACATATAACTGATGGTGATGATTCACTCGTTATCCATAAAATACAGTTCTCCAAAAGCCTCTTCATCCGACCACTTTAGATCTGACGAGCTTCACTGTGCGTGCGCATGCACACACACATACACACACAGCAGCAGCCACAGCGAGAAGACGTGTCTCAAACCGCCTCTCAACAAACCTAAGTAGTTTTCAGGAATTGTCTTGTCTCCAGTCTTGTTCAAAATTTGAAGTATTGCAAGTTATTATAGTCTACCAAAAATGTAAACAACTATTGTCAGTAAGTATACATGAATGTTTTTATAGGAATTTTGGAAACAGCTGTTCAGTTTAGTACTGCAACTGACCTTAAACATGGCCGTCCATGTAAACATTGGGGAACTGGATTTTCCAGGATTTGACAGTGAAACAAATGTAATGGATCTGGTTAAAACGTTGATTATGAGAACTAGTGGACTAGAAAAGAAAGTGGAAGATCTAGAATCAAGAGACATGCCTGAAAATACTGAAAATACTATACAGAGTCTGATACAGCCCAATGAGACAGCGTACCAGGAGATCGAGAATTTGAAACAAGAAAATACTGAATTAAGAAGAAAACTAGAAGAGAGTAGTAACAAAACAGAGAAGGTAGGTAGTGTGTTAGAAGAGCAAAAGGCAAAGTGGGCACATGTGGAAGAAGAACAGAAAGAAGTGGTCAGCTTAAGGGAAATTATTCAGGAAGAAAGGAAAATGAACAAGAAAAAAATGGAAGAAAATGTAGTGAAAATATTGAAGAAAAAAGAGAAAATAGTGAGAGAAACAGTAGAAAGGAACAGATGTGTGATAATATTTGGAAACAGGGAGGAGGAAGAAAAAGTTAGGTCTGTGAGACTCGAGAGAGACTTAAATCAGGTGAGGCAAATATTGAACAAGATCGATCCCGAAGGAAACAAGTGGGAAAAAGAAATTGAGGAAGTAAGGAGGATAGGGATATATAAGAAAGGGGAAGCAAGACCAATTAGAGTTAAGATGTCTTCAGGAAGTGTAGTAAATGACATACTTAAGGTGACCTGGAAACTGAGTAAAGAGGCAGGGATGGAAAATATTACAGTAAGAAAAGACTTGAATGAAGAAGAAAGAGAAGTTTTAAAATCTTTGAAGGACCAAGTAAAAGAAAAAATGACAGGAGGACAGAGGAACAATGTAAAACTTTTTTTTGGAGAGTGATGGATATGAAAGCAAGGAAGTGGTATGTGAAGAACTAGATGTGAAGGAAACAAAGGGGATGGATATGAATATGAAAAAGAGAAGAACGAGTAAAGATATAAACAGTGCAGCGAATCTGAGTATCATGTTCAGTAATGTAGATGGATTAATATCTAAGAAAGGGGAAATTGGAGACTACTTAAATGAAAATAAACCTGAAATTGTTTGCTTAGAAGAGACTAAATTGCCCCGAGATGGCGATACAAAGTTATTTGGCTGGAACAATTATAAGATTTGGAGGAAGGACAGAGAAGGTAAATTTGGGGGAGGTATAGTGATATTAACCCATAATGACCTAAGTGTAAAGAATATAGAAATTGAAAATACCAAGGCTGAACTTTTGGGAGTTGTAATAGAGGACAGGTATGGAGAAAAAATGGATGTAATAGTTTTTTATATGCCCCCCAAAACTAGGGCATGGACAAAGGAAGATTACGAACAGTTAATAAGAGAATCCATTATTAGGCTAAAAATGTTTATTGAACGAAGAAATAGAATAATATTAATGGGAGATTTTAACTGTAGAGAAGTTGATTGGGAAAGTATGGATGCTGGGAACAATGAAGAATCATGGGGAAATAAATTATTGGAATTGATGATGGAAAACATGTTAACCCAGTTGATCAAAGAAAACACAAGAATTAGGGGTGCTGATGAACCATCCAGGCTCGACCTAGTATTCACAAAGGACCCAAATGATGTGAGAAACATAACCTACCATTGTCCCTTTGGTAAAAGTGATCATCTGGTAATTGAGATGGATGTGGTAGGAGTGAGGGAAGGAGGAAGAGATGAAAAACACAGAGAAAATAGATACAATTATGGGAAGGCAGACTTTGCTTCCCTGAGGAACTTTTTCCAAAATGTAGAATGGAGTAAAATGAATATGATCACAAATGTTGATGAGAAATAAGAGTTTTTGTTAGAAGTATATAAAATAGGAGTTACTAAGTATGTCCCAAAATTTTCTGCAGCTATGGAAAGGAAGAAAGAATGGTTTAACAACAGATGTAGGATAGCACAAGAGGCAAGAAAAAAAGCACGGAATAAAGTGAGAAGAAGGTATAGTGATAGTGCTTGGGAGGAGTACAAGCAGGTTAGAAATGAATATGTAAGGGTATGGAGAGAAGAGGAAAGGAAATACGAAAAAGATATTGTATCTAACTGTAAAAAAGAGCCGAAACTATTTTATAGGTTTGTAAATGGCAAAATGAAAGTTAAGGACAGTATAATACGACTGAGGGATGGAGATGAAACATACGAAAGAGAGGAAGACTTGTGTGAAATAATGAACAACAAGCTGCAGTCAGTTTATGTATTGGAAGACAAATTTAGGGAGCCTGAAATGGAACCCAGGCTAACGAGAATGGCTGAAATTACAGTTGACATGAATGAGGTGCTACAGCTGATGAAGGATTTGGATGTGATAAAAGCAATGGGACCAGATGGTGTGGCTGGATGGATCCTGAAGGAATGTGCCGACCAGTTAGTGTGGCCAGTTTATGTCATCATCAAGACCTTGCTTGAAAATGGACAGTTACCTAAAGATTGGAAAGGAGCAATCTTTAAGGGAGAAGATAGGGAGGATCCACTTAATTATAGACCTGTGTCACTTACTAGTATTGTTTGTAAAATCTGTGAGAAAGTTATCAGAAAAAGATGGATAAAGCATTTAGAAGAAAATGAAGCGATAACACCAAGACAAGTTGGTTTTAGGGAAGGAAGATCATGTGTTACTAACCTATTAAGTTTCTACAGTAGGGTAACAGATGTCGTAAAGGAGAGAGAGGGATGGGCGGACTGTGTCTATCTGGATCTTAACAAAGCATTTGACAGAGTGCCCAATAAGAGACTATTGTGGAAGTTGAGGACCTTTGGAGGGGTGCATGGGAAACTATTAAAATGGATGGGATATTATTAGACAGGAAAGCAGATGAGAACAGTAATAAGAGACAGGGTTTCATAATGGAGGAATGTGACCAGTGGAGTACCCCAGGGCTCTGTCCTGGCCCCAGTAATGTTTCTGATATATGTAAATGATTTGCCAGAGGGTTTGAATAATTACATGAGTATGTTTGCAGATGATGCTAAAATTATGAAACATATCAAATGTATTGATAGTTGTAAAGAACTGCAAGAGGACTTGGACAAACTACACAGCTGGAGCCAGACTTGGAAAATGGACTTTAATGCCAAGAAGTGTCATGTATTAGAAATGGGTATAAGTGAAAGAAGACCACACTGGACATATAAAATGGGCAATGAGATGATTAGTAAAAGAAAGGATGAGAAAGACTTGGGAGTGATAATTCGCGATGACTTGTCACCAGAAAAGCATATAAACAAAATTATTGGGGGAACTTATGGAATACTGACCAACATGAGAGTGGCTTTTAATTATATGGATGAGGAAATGTTGAGGGAGTTGATAGTGACCATGATAAGACAAAGACTATAGTATGCAGCGGTGGTATGGTCACCTCATTTGAAGAAGCATATTGATAAACTAGAAAGGGTTCAACGGATGGCAACGAAGATGATACCACGTTTGAGGGAACTCACCTACGAGGAGAGATTGGAAAAACTGAAGTTACCAACACTGCGCGAGAGAAGGGAAAGAGGTGACTTGATCACGATATTTAGAAATTTAAGAAAATTGGAAAGGGTGGATAGAGAGGATCTTTTTGTGTTGGATGATGGAAGAACAAGAGGTCATGGCTTCAAGTTGAGGAAAAGTAGATGTCTTAATGGTTTCAAAAGGTTCAGTTTCCCGAATAGAAGCATAAGTATTTGGAATGACTTAGATGAAGAGGTGGTGCAGGCGAAAAACATTCATGTATTTAAACCTAGATTAGATGAATGTAGATATGGAGACGGGACAAAACTAGCTTAGCTAAATTCCTGTATAATAAAAATAGGTAAATACAAATAGGTAAATACACACACACACTTGCCGTTTAGCTTCCAGGATCACTGTTACACTGAAAAACAGCGATAGTAATCAAAAGTAACCCAAGATAACTCAAGCTGGACTCACTTGAACCACAAAATTGATTTCATTAATTTTAATTCTGTGATTCTGTTTCCATGGACAAAAAATGTTTATTGATGAACCTTCAAAATCATGACTATGGGATGATAAATTAAAGCCTTGACACAGGAAATGATAGAAGAAATGCCAAGAATGTGGGCATCTACACATATAACTGATGGTGATGATTCACTTGTTATCCATAAAATACAGTTCTCCAAAAGTCTCTTCATCCGACCACTTTAGATCTA
>JAGKTI010002743.1:0-16621 GCA_018397915.1 Birgus latro | reverse complement strand
AACATAACCTACCATTGCCCCTTTGGTAAAAGTGATCATCTGGTAATTGAGATGGACGTGGTAGGAGTGAGGGAAGGAGAAAGAGATGAAAAACACAGAGAAAATAGATACAATTATGGGAAGGCAGACTTTGCTTCCCTGAGGAACTTTTTCCAAAATGTAGAATGGAGTAAAATGAATATGATCACAAATGTTGATGAGAAATATGAGTTTTTGATAGAAGTATATAAAACAGGAGTTACTAAGTATGTCCCAAAATTTTCTGCAGCTATGGAAAGGAAGAAAGAATGGTTTAACAACAGATGTAGGATGGCACAAGAGGCAAGAAAAAAAGCATGGAATAAAGTGAGAAGAAGGTATAGTGAAAGGGCTTGGGAGGAGTACAAGCAGGTTAGAAATGAATATGTAAGGGTACGGAGAGAAGAGGAAAGGAAATACGAAAAAGATATTGTATCTAACTGTAAAAAAGAGCCGAAACTATTTTATAGGTTTGTAAATGGCAAAATGAAAGTTAAGGACAGTATAATACGACTGAGGGATGGAGATGAAACATACGAAAGAGAGGAAGACTTGTGTGAAATAATGAACAAGCTGAAGACAGTTATGTATTGGAAGACAAATTTTGGGAGCCTGAAATGGAACCCAGGCTGACGAGAATGGCTGAAATTACAGTTGACATGAATGAGGTGCTACAGCTGATGAAGGATTTGGATGTGAGAAAAGCAATGGGACCAGATGGTGTGGCTGGATGGATCCTGAAGGAATGTGCTGACCAGTTAGTGTGGCCAGTTTATGTCATCATCAAGACCTTGCTTGAAAATGAACAGTTACCTAAAGACTGGAAAAGAGCAAGTATTGTGCCAATCTTTAAGGGAGGAGATAGGGAGGATCCTCTTAATTACAGACCTGTGTCACTTACTAGTATTGTTTGTAAAATCTGTGAGAAAGTTATAAGAAAAAGATGGATAAAGTATTTAGAAGAAAATGAAGTGATAATACCAAGACAATTTGGTTTTAGGGAAGGAAGATCATGTGTTACTAACCTATTAAGTTTCTACAGTAGGGTAACAGATGTCGTACAGGAGAAAGAGGGATGGGCGGACTGTGTCTATCTGGATCTTAAGAAAGCATTTGACAGGATGCCCTACAAGAGACTATTGTGGAAGTTGAGGACCTTTGGAGGGGTGCATGGGAAACTATTAAAGAGGATTGGAGATGTTGGAACTAGACAACCACACTCGCCGGCTTCACGACGTGAACTGGCAAGGCTCCCAGTTGCATACCACAGGAACCCTCCGATGACGTCATCACTCGTGACTTAGATGTGTGCATGCGCGCACACACACTAACACTCTCGTCCTCTCTTCTTAATTTGACAGAAGATTCCAAGGACGAAGCTGGATGGTCTATTTGCGTCTGATGCACACTATGTATCCAATACATAGAATTTTGTTTAATTACTATCAAGACCCAGTCTATGACCACATACAGATATGTGATGTCTCTTAAAGTATTCTAAACTTTCTAGTCTCGGCTGACTGCTGCACGCAGTCGCTCGGTCGAAGCACCTTTCTTGGTGAGACAATCAGCCAGTTGTTGTGATGTATCCACCCAGGATACCTCATCAATCTCCCCCCGCTCCAACATGTCCCGCAACACAGCAATATCAATGCGCAATCTCCTGTCTTCTACGCTCTTACAGGAGTAAAGGGCGTCCACCAGACTCTTGTTGTCGACGAAACACTTTATTTTGATCTTTCCACATCCAGAAACCTCACGCAATATGTTGGAGAGTTATACAGCAGTTTCAGCACATTCAAGCAGCGCCAACGCCTCAGCAGATAAGGTAGATTTGACGACCCTCCTGATCTTCCTTGTCTGCCAAAATATAGGACATCTTGCCTCACTAGCATCTCGTAGGAAGATCACAAAACTTCCCTGAGATCCATTGCCTACAAGGTTGGCACATGCGGCATCCGAAAAGCACTCTATATGACAGTCCTCGATCGGCCCCATTCTTGGAATGTATAGCTTCATGTTGTCAGTCTTTACCCTTGAGATCACCTTATTGAGTCTAAGCAAATCCACTACGGTAGCTCGGTTGCTATTCACGCTCAACTCACACACATCAAAGGCAATATCTGGCCGAGTGTATGTGGCAATCCAACTGAGTTGTCCAATTAATGCTCGGTACTCCTTTTTCTCAGACTCGGACAGCTCCCCTGATTTTACTGCTGCACGATGTTTACTCAGCGTGACTGGTTTCAAGGATGAAGCATACTGGAATTGGTCGAGCGTTATGCTGCCATCGATCTTGGAGATGACATTGAGACCAACGTATTTGAAGGCATTTGATTCTGAACTGACTGCCGATGAGCAATATTTGACTCAACCGATTTATCACTTGCTGTTCAAACTCATGTGTACCAGCCCAAAGGAAGTCGTCGACGTAGATGCATACAATGCCTTCGACTTTGCCACCGTTGCTCCAAGAGAACAGCGCTGAATCCAGTGATGATACTTTAGCTCCGAGACTCAACAACTAATCTTTTACGCGCAGATACCAATGCCTAGCAGCATCACAAAGGCCGTAAACAGTTTTCTTTAGTCTCCATAACTTACCATTTGCATATTCAGGCGGAGGACGTAAATGAACAACTCTCTCAATGTCGTTACCTTGCAGGTAGGCAGCTTTCACGTCCATAGTGTGGCAATCCCACTGGTTGGTGGAGGCCAAAGAAAGTGCCAAACGCACTGCTTCCTTTGAACAAGTAGGCGAGTCTTTTCGGAGATCCACTGTGTCTTCCTCAAATCCTCTGGCGACTAAGCGGGCCTTAACAATAGGCTTTCCATTTTTCAGTTTTTCTGTCACAACCCATCGAACCGTTATGGCACCTTGCCCAACATCATCTACTTCCTCATACACATCATTATTCTGCCAATTTGTAATTTCATTTTCCTTAGCACATAATACAGCTTCAGAGTTGAAAAGAACAAGCATTTCTGTGTCATCATCAACCACTTCCCATTCGCTAAGATCCTTCTCCAAATCTATCCAATCAATGCTGCCATCAGAGTCCCTCTTCAAATTATAGCAGTGTTTGTACTTTCCAGTGGCTTTACCTGCCCGACTTATAATCCTTCCAGACACCAACTCTCCACTTTCTGAATGTATTCCCTTTATACGCTGACCAACAGAATCTTTGGGAAGCTGATTAATAGGAACAGAAACTGTGGAAGGCTCATCGACTGGGACCACACCATCATCCGATTCGTCATCTGGTGGATAGCCATTCAACACTTGCGTAGGATCGTCATTAGGCTTCTCCTGGACAACATTTTTCTTCTCATCACTGCTGACATCACTTTCAACTGTAGTATCTTGCTCTGGCGTTTGCACTAGACGACATACGTGCACTCGCACGTATACACCGCCGTGTCTCACCAGAATTTGTTTCCCATCTCTGTCTATTACAATTCCAGGACCGTGCCACTCATGACTTTCATTTCTTTTGTAGAAGACTTCATCTCCATTCTGGATGTCGTTTAGGTCACTCAAACGTACGTTGTGCCGCAAAGCCCTAGCCAAACGTTCATCTGATTCGGTCTTTACAAACTCTTGTCTAGCTAAATGAAGAGCGTTCAAGTTGTCTCTCACAATTTTCGATGGTGATGAAGGTTCCAAGGCTGGAGGATCATTTGCGTACACATTAGGCAGACTTGGGTTTTGACCAAAAACAAGTTGGTTAGGAGAAAAGCCTGAGTAGTTGGTGAGAGCATTTCTTGCCGATACTGCCCATGCCAAGGCCACATTCAATTCACACTGGTTATCAGCCATTACCTTCCTAACAATGTCACCAATGACTGCATTTTGACGCTCACAGACTCCGCTGCTCCAAGGACTCTCTGCAGACGTTGTCATGATCTTGATATTGAAGGCCTCTCCCAATGCTCGCATTTCCGCATTATTGAATTCACAGCCATTGTCTGTAAGAATTTTTCTAGGTGTACCAAACACAACAATCCAACTCCGAAATATTCCTTTGATAATGGTGGGTGCACACTTATCTGCGATTACTATTGCATTACAATACCTGGTCGCCAAATCAACAAGGACTAAGAAATAATGCTTTCCCCAAGCTTTTAAATCCATGGCTATGGCTTCATTAAACTTAGACGCCATGGGCAAACTGACTACAGGTCGGGGCTTGGCTTTCTTAAATCTGTAACACACTGTACAAGCATCAGATACAGCCTTGACAGCCTGTTCCAGTTTTGAACTTATAATTCCTGCATCTGTGATGAGTTTAATTAGTTTTGCCGATGTAGGGTGTCCAAATTGCCTGTGAAGCTTCAAAGCGGTTTTTTCTACGTTACCCCCACGAGTTGCCAACATGATTGTTTCACAAAATTTACGATCTAGTCATAAGGAAATTGGAAGTAAGTAATGGCCTGAAGGTGAGGACTTTAAATCAATGATAGATCCACAAATTTTGACCTGGTCAGTTCCAAGGTTAATCAACATTTTTGCTTTTTCCATGGAATGTCTACTCAACAGCAAAGGAATACTGCAGTCCACAACATCAGTCACGATGGTAGCACGCATGTTTCCAACATAGCAGGGCAGAGTAACACGTTTGAGGGAAGAAACTGTGACACCATCAGCAAAGGTAAACACTGAGGATGATGCTTCTTCTCTTACAGCATCACGTTCATAATCAGTGAGCTCACTTAGATAGCAGTTGATCCATTCAACTCCACATACAGTTGTAGAACACCCTGTGTCTAAAAGAGCACATCCCTTAGATTCTTCTACTTGAGTCTGTGACTTACCTCTACTAGCAGCAGCATCCGCATAGCCCATAAACATCGACAGATGCACTGTTTCAGAATTCTCTTCTCAGCTGCCGTCGTTTTCATATGCATCCGTACAGTCACATGAGCAATGAAATCTAGAATCACATACGAAACACTTCGATACCTTTCCGTCAGGCCCAAGTGGGTTCTGCCTCCTGCCGGTGGATGAGCGTTGGGGAATTCTAGCAGATACAGTTGAAAATCGGCCACTACCCCGACGTTGATCACGTTTTGCACCACCCAGCAACATTCTCCGTCCTCGTCGAGTACCTCTAGCATAAAGCGTTTCGTCACCCTCAATTTCGTCACCCCAAAATACTGGTTCGTCTTTCACCTCCCTGGCAGACACCAATGCCTCGTTCTGCCTGCCAATTTCACCAGCAAAAATACGATTCAGGGCAGATTTCATATTTTCGTATGTCACCTCAGTTATTGTGGACATCACTAGTTGTCGTTCACTGTCTGAAAGTTTGCATGCAGCTAAGAGCATAAAAGCCATCACAGAATTTGGCAGTTCCATGTCCTGCTTGGTAAATTTAAAGTAAACATGTTCAAATTCTGTCACGAACTCCCGAATGTTCATATCACTGGCTCTTCTGAAGTTATACAGCTCAAAAAACGCTGCAAACTGTCGACGTCCTTTGTCCACGAGAAACAAACCATCTAATTTTTTCAGCAGCATCTGAACACCATCCTTCTGCTTCAGAACATCTGTTTCAATCTGCGAAGACGCCACCCTCGCTCTCCCGGACAATGACAGATGTATAGCTAACGCTTGTTTTTCTGCCGCTAGGTCCGTCAGTTCGCACCAAATGCCAATATCCTTTTTCCAGCTCTCATATGTGGAATCATTACCCAGTTTTGGAGGCCACTTGGTCAAACACGACGCCATTCTCGAACCACGCTCTGCTACCAGTGTTGGAACTAGACAACCACACTCACTGGCTTCACGACGTGAACTGGCAAGGCTCCCGGTTGCATACCACAGGAACCCTCCGATGACGTCATCACTCATGACTTAGATGTGTGCGTGCGCGCACACACTAACAGGAGATTATTTGATAGGAAGGCAGATGAGAACAGTAATAAGAGACAAGGTTTCACAATGGAGAAATGTGACTAGTGGAGTACCCCAGGGCTCTGTCCTGGCCCCAGTAATGTTTCTGATATATGTAAATGATTTGCCAGAGGGTTTGAATAGTTACATGAGTATGTTTGCAGATGATGCTAAAATTATGAAACATATTAAATGTATTGATGGTTGTAAAGAACTGCGAGAGGACTTGGACAAACTACACAGCTGGAGCCAGACTTGGAAAATGGACTTTAATGCCAAGAAGTGTCATGTATTAGAAATGGGTATAAGTGAAAGAAGACCACACTGGACATATAAAATGGGCAATGAGATGATTAGTAAAAGAAAGGATGAGAAAGACTTGGGAGTGATTATTCGGGATGACTTGTCACCAGAAAAGCATATAAACAAAATTATTGGGGGAACTTATGGAATACTGACCAACATGCGAGTGGCTTTTAATTATATGGGTGAGGAAATGTTGAGGGAGTTGATAGTGACCATGATAAGACAAAGACTAGAGTATGTGGCGGTGGTATAGTCACCTCATTTGAAGACGCATATTGATAAACTAGAAAGGGTTCAACGGATGGCAACGAAGATGATACCACATTTAAGGGAACTCACCTACGAGGAGACATTGGAAAAACTGAAGTTACCAACACTGCGCAAGAGAAGGAAAAGAGGTGACTTGATCACGATATTTAGAAATGTAAAAGAATTGGAAAGGGTGGATAGAGAGGATCTTTTTGTGTTGGATGATGGAAGAACAAGAGGTCATGGCTTCAAGTTGAGGAAAAGTAGATGTCTTAATGATTTCAAAAGGTTCAGTTTCCCAAATAGAAGCATAAGTATTTGGAATGACTTAGACGAAGAGGTGGTGCAGGCGAAAAACATTCATGTATTTAAAACTAGATTAGATGAATGTAGATATGGAGACAGGAAAACACGAGCTTAGCTCAATTCCTGTATACTACAAAAAGGTAAATACAAATAGGTAAATACATACACACACTAGAGAGGGTTCAACAGATGGCAACGAGGATGATACCACATTTAAGGGAACTCACCTATGAGGAGAGATTGGAAAAACTGAAGTTAGCAACACTGCGTGAGAGACGGGAAAGAGGTGACTTGATAACGATATTTGGAAATGTAAGAGAATTGGAAAGCGTGGATAGAGAGGATCTTTTTGTGTTGGATGATGGAAAAACAACAGGTCATGGCTTCAAGCTGAGGAAAAGTACGTTTTAATGATCTCAAAAGGTTCTTCCTGAACAGAAGCATAAGTATTTGGAATGACTTAGACGAAGAGGTGGTGGAGGTGAAAAACATTCATGTACTTAAAACTAGATTAGATAAATGTAGATAAGGAGACAGGACAACATGAGCTTAGTTCAATTCTTGTATACCACAAATAGGTAAATACAAATAGGTAAATACACACACACACATACACACACAATCAATCACTCATGCACACACACACACACACACACACACACACACACACACACACACACACACACACACACACACACACACACACAGGTCGCCGACAGAGACAGAGCTCTTCCTGGATCACGGGGAAATAATCGCTGAATCACTGGCGAAAAGACCAGCCTATTGTGATTACGTGAAAGAGTGCGTGAGTGGTGGTACTGTCGGATACAGTAAAAAAAAAAAAAAAAATGCAAGTTTCAGTCATAAAGATACTAGATACTGTGGAGAGAGAAAGTTTCCATGTGGTTGCATCATGGCGAAGAGGGGCGGTGCTTTGTTTACATCTGGTGGTGATGGGGAATTTGCGAGCATCTCTGAAGATGATGTGGGGAATGGAAGTACAGTAATCCCTCCATATCCATTGTAACAGAGCCACAGGCATGACTGGAAAGTGGTCTTGTCTGGAAAGTGGCCCTGAAGCTCCAGCACTGGTCATTCATGACCCTAACCTAACCTAACCTAAATCAGAAAACCACCTACCTACCTCCCTACTGGACATGCATAGCACTTATTTAAGTCCCCTTTCACATAAATAATGAACAAAAAGCATGAATTAATTGAATTTTAATAAAAAAAAGATGATATTGAGGTAAACCATAAGTGTTCACAACTTGCCAACACAGTAAGTAAGTATGGGGCATGGAAATCACTATGAAAATCACCCTTCCTCACATCCTATGCACTAAAATAACGAACACAAAGCATGAATTCATTGAATTTTAACCCAAACATGATGAATTTGAGGTAAGTATGGCATAAGTGTTCACGAGCTGGCACCTTAGTGATGTAAGTATCGGATGTGGCAATCACTTTGAAAATCATCATTTCTCTCATCTTATGCACTAAAATATGGGATACAAAGCATCAAATAAATAAACTGTTACCAGAAAAATGATGATTAAGGGTTAGGTATGGCAAAGGTGTTCACCAGTTGACTACATAGTGAACGTAAGGAACAGACATAATTATCACTGAGAACATCACCTTTTCACAGCCTATGCACTCAAATATGGGACATAAAGCATGAAGTAAATACAATGTAACCAGAAAAATTATGATTTAAAGGTGAGTAGGGCAAATATGTTCACCAACAGCAACGGTCATTCATGACCCTAACCTAACCTAAATCAGAAAACCACCTGCCTACCTCCCTACCGGACATGCATAGCACTTATTTAAGACCCCATTCACATAAATAATGGACACAAAGCACGAATTAATTGAATTTTAACCAAAAAATGATGATTTTGAGGTGAGTAAGGCATAGGTGTTCACCAGTTGACTACATAATGAACGTAAGGAAGAGACATGATTATCACTGAGAGAATCACCTTTCTCACAGCCTATGCACTCAAATATGGGATACAAAGCATGAAGTAAATAAAATGTAACCAGAGGAGGAGGATTTAGAAGTGATTATGGAAAATATTTGGCAGTTGACAGTGTACTTACATGTCCGTGATGGCTGTTTACCCCACCTCTAAAGCTCTGACAGTGGTGAAAATGCTCCTGAAGCATGTATAGTAATCCAGTGTTGAACTGCACTTAATCCTTAGCACTGTAAATTATGATTGTTTAAACAAAAACTCACGGCAGTTCAGAGACAACTGTCGGAGTGGAGGGAGGGGCAGACAGTGGGAATGGAATGTAAACAAGGCCATTTGGCGCCATGCGCCAAATTCAAACTTACGGGTCAGAAAAAAATCAGATTTTTTTTTTTGGGGGGGGGTTACAATTTTTTGGCATTTATGAGTTTCGAACATCAGCCTACGATGTACGAACAGTGGTGTAACTGGATAGTGGTCGTCCGGAAAGTAGAGAGATTACTGTACTAAGCTGAACCAAACAAGAGTATCAGGAGTAGAGAAAATGGCGGAGTGGACTGTCCACGAGTTAAAAAAGGTATGGGTAGTAATTAGAGAGTTGCAGGAATGAACCTTAGAGCAGGAGAGAGAGAGATCAAAGTCCTACAGAATAAACTGGAAACAGTTTGCACAAGCAGTGCTGAACAACAAAGAGAAGTCACAGAATTAAAAGTGAGTAACGAATCTGCCTCGAATGAAATGAAACAGCTCAAGAGGGAGAATACGAGGTTGGAAGAAGAAAGGGACAGAATTAAAAGTAAACTAAAGGAGTATGAATCAAAATCAAGGATGCAAGATGAGCATATTAAGGAAATCAAGAAGCAACATAAGGGGTGGAAGAAAATTCAGGAGTAAGGAAATGTAAATTTGAAAGAGATCATAGACCAACAAAGCAAGGAAAAGGTGGAAAAAGAAGTGGTTAGGGTACTAAGAAGTAGAGAATCTTTAGTCAGAGATGTAACAATAAGAAAAAATGTGTAATAATTTCAGGAGTTAAAGAAAAACGTATGACAGTAAGATCAGAAAGAGAAATGAAGAACTGAGTAAGGTTATAGAGATAATATCAGTGGTTACAGAGGGTAACAACGAAGCTCAAAAAGAGACTGAAGAAGTGTTTAGGTTAGGAAAGTACAAGGAAGGAGGGGCGAGGTCACTGAAGGTAAAGTTAAGTCCCAGGTAATGGTATGTGAAATCATCAATAGAACATGGAAATTATCAGACAAAGAGGGGTTCAAAAATGTCTGGATAAGGGGAGATGCAAATTAGGAAGAAAGAGCTAAAATAAAGGAGTTAGTAAAGGAAGCAAAGGCAAAAACGAACAGAGAACGGAGGAAGAGACGACAGTGTTTTATTGGAGAGTTATGGATCAGAAATTGAGGAAGTGGTACCGAAGGAGAGAAGAGGGTATAAAAAACAATGAAAAAAGTTTGAAAGTGGTGTATACTAACGTTGGTGGTTTAATATCTGCAAGGTTAGAAATCAATGATTTCTTGAGGGTACATGAACCTCATGTTATATGATTTGTTGAGACCAAGTTAAGAGAGGATATTGATATCCATATGGGAGATGGTAAGTACAAACCGTGGAGAAGAGACAGAAAAGAAAAAATGGGAGGAGGAGTGATGATAGCAGAGAAGAACAACACAAACGTAGATACTGTGGAAATGGGAGAGGGTTGAGCTGAAGTGAAGAAACTGGAGAGAATGGTAAGAGAGATATGGCAGTAGTATACGTTCCACCTAAGACAAGAGTATGGAATGGTGATGAATACCAGGAGATGTCATCAGACATGGTTAGTTATCTACAGAAAGTGATTGAGAAAAGCAACAATTCTAATGGGTGATTTTAATTGTAAAGAGGTGAACTGGGAAGAGTGGGACTCAGGAGGCAGTGAAGATTCGTGGGGCACTATATTATTAAATATAGCAATAAATAATGTAATGACCATATGGGTCAAAGAAAAGACACGATTCCGAGGTGATGATACACCAGCAAGATTAGATTTACTGCTTTCCAAAGAGTCTGACATAACTGAATCCTTGAAATATCTGTCTCCTATAGGAAACAGTGATCATGTTGTCACTGAGTTCCAGATGATAATAAGCCAAGAGACGAGCTTTATAGGAAGGGAAGGTACAACTTTGGAAAAGCTAACTTTACAGAACTGAGAAAGTTTCTTGAAAATGCAGATTGGAGACAATTCAGAGAAACAAGAGAGATACAGAGGAAGTGGGATATCTTTCTAGACCTCTATAATTTGGGAGTGGAAAAATATGTGCCATGAGTATTGGGTAAAGACAACAAGAAAAAGGAGTGATTTAATAGAAAGTGTATGCTGGCAAAATAAAGAAAGAGAGATATGGCATGGAACAAATGGAGAAAGAGAGGTAATAAGAGAACAAAGGAAGAATATAAAGGAATTAGAAATGAATAAACAAGAATTCACAGAGAGGAAGAAAGGATCTTTGCAAAAGGTATAATTGACAAATGTAAGAATGAACCCAAATTGTTTTATAGATTAGTCAATGGTAAACTGAAACAAAAGTAATCACAAAAACTGAAAGTAGAAGGAGAGGTCTATAAAGATGCGGCAATGCAAGATGAAGTAATAAACAAATGTTTCCAATCGGTTTTCACTAATGAAAGGGAGTTTGTGAAGGGGGAGGGAGTGACTAGAAACGTAGTGATAAAAGATATAAAAGTGGAAGTGCAGGAAGTTTATAAATTACTGGAAACTCAAGATGTAAGGAAAGCCCCAGGACCAAATGGAATCTCTAATTGGTTACTGAAGGAATGCAAAGAACAACTGGCGGATAAGATTCACAGTTTAACTGTGTGTTCTCTGGAGAAGGGAAAATGCCTTGGGAATGGAAGAGGGCAAATGTGGTACCAGTTTATAAGGGAGGAAACAAATAAGAACCCTGAATTATAGACCAATGTCCCTAACCAGCATGGTCGCAAAACTGTACGAGAGAATCCTGAAAGAAAGATGGATAAAGTATCTGGAAGAGATGAATATTCTGACTGAAAGTCAGCTTGGATTCAAAGTGGAAGGTCATGTGTTTCCAACTTGTTGAGCTTTTACCCAAGAGCGATTTATGTGCTACAGAAGAGAAACGGCTGGGTGGATTGTGTGTATTTAGATTTGGAGAAAGCCTTTGACAAGGTACCCCACAGGTGACTAATGTGGAAATTACAGCACATAGGAGGACTGAAAGGAAACCTCCTGGAGTAGATGAGAGACTTCCTGAGAGACAAATGAGGACAGTAATAAAGGACAGGATGTCTGGAAGGAGGGAAGTAACAAGTGCAGTCCCACAGGGCTCGGTGTTAACGCCAGTAATGTTCCTGATTTATGTAAACGATATGGTAGATGGAGTGAACAGTTATGCAAGTCTATTTGCTGATGATGCGAAGATCTTGAGGAGAGTAGAAGTTGAGGAAGACTGTAAAATGCTGCAGGAAACCTTGATAGGATTCATGATTGGAGCCGGATGTGGGAAATGAAATTCAATGCAAAAAAATGTAAAATATATATCGGAAATGGGTAAAAGTACCAAAGACCATCACTGAATTATTTAATGGGTAATGAACCAATCACAAAAGCATGAGAAGAGAAAGATTTGGGACTGCTGGTCCAGGATGGTTTGTCACCGGAAAAACACATTAACAAGACAGTTAAAGAGACATATAATCTCTTGATTAACATAAAAGTTGCATTTCATTACATGGATGAGATGATGAAAAAATTGATAGTGGCCATGATCCGCCCCAGGTTGGAATATGCAACAGTAGTGTGGTCCCCACACAAAAAGAAAGATATAAACAAGATCGACAGAATAAAAAGAACAGCAACCAAACTGGTCCCTAGCCTGGCAGATCTGTCATACAGACAGAGGCTGGAAAAGCTGGATCTGCCTTCTTTAGAAGAAAGGAGAGAGAGGGGTAATAATTGCAGTGTTCAAGGCCATGATTGGAGTAGATAAAACTGACAGAAAAGATCTGTTTGTATCGGATGGGATAGTAACAAGAGGACACGGAATGAAACAGAAAAAGCCAAGTTGCTTGAAGGATATCAAGAAATACAGTGATCCCTCCAAAACCCAACGTAACAGAGCCAAAGCACCGTCCAGAACTTGGTTTGTCCAGGACTTGGAAAAAATGCCCCTGGACAGGTATTTATAAACCCCAACCCAACCTAACTTTGAAAGCCACCTAAATAACTCCCTACCGGACATGCATGGCACGTATTTAGGACCCTATTTACAAAAATAAGGGACAGAAACCAAAAAATAAGTGAAAAGGAACCAGAGAATGAGAAATTAGAGGTGAGTAAGAAAAATATTTAGCAGTTTCCAGGGTACTTACGACACGTCCGTGGCCGTCGCGAAGATTAACCTGCTTCCTCTATGGCTCTGACAGTGGTGCACTTGAAGCACGCACAGTAATCCAGTGTTGACCTACACTTAATCCTTTGCACTCTGAATTCTAATTTCTTAACACTGCACATTCTTTTCTCCAGTGTTTCACTCTGCACTTAATTCTTTTTCACCCTGAATTCTAATTTCTTAACACTGCACATTTTCTCCAGTGTTTCACTCTGCACTTTCTTTTTCACTCTGAATTCTAATTTCTTAACACTGCACATTCTATTCTCCAGTGTTTCACTTTGCACTTAATCCTTTGCACTCTGCATTCTAATTTCTTAACACTGCTTTTTTCCAGTGTTTCACTCTGCATTTAATTCTTTTTCACTCTGAATTCTAATTTCTTAACACCGCACATTCTTTTCTCCAGTGTTTCACTCAGCACTTAATTCTTTTTCACTTTGAATTAAAATTTCTTAACATTGCACATTCTTTTCTCCAGTGTTTCACTCTGCACTTAATTCTTTTTCACTCTGAATTCTAATTTCTTAACACTGCACATTGTTGTTAACACTGCACAACACTGTAAATTCCCATGTGGTCTAGAGGCAAGTTATTGCTCTTTATTCACTGACATAGCACATGGACAGCCATGGCGACGAGCGTGTAGTCACAACGGTAGGTAGGCGGGAAATGGGGAGGATGCAGGGGCGCTCTAGCAGACATCAGAGGAACTACGTGCCAAAACACAGCTGTTCATCACCACGCTGCAAATTTAAGGTAAGAACACGTCACCCACCCACCCCTCTTTCTTTGGCGTTTTTTCGTTTTTCGGCCATTTTTGGTGTCCAAGGACCCGAGCCAAAAATGTCCAGGACTTAACCCCTGCACCGTGGGGTTGTCGGAGGCGTGCCTGGCCAATCCCGTGGGGATATTCGCACTCCAACTGGCTTTTTAAAAATATTTGCCAAAAATCAGTTATTACTCCTAGAATATTATAATTAAATATGCATATGGCACATACCTTCAGCTTTCTCCTGGAATGTTTTTTTTTAGCACTCGTCGACTACCGTAGCACTTGTGGAGACTTCTGAAGTTGGGTAAATAAATCTCCACTTTACACTTCCTGACATCCCCTAATCTGAATACCACTGCCGGATATTATCACTAGAAACACTATTCAATGATTTCCAAGTAGCTTGGAATCCATACTAAAAAAAAAAACACTGTGAAAGCAATGTAAAATACAAGCGTGTACTAGCCTCCCACTACCGCTAATTCGCTGCTGGTATTCTCTCATTTCTTACTCATATGCACACTCACACTTTATTATTTCTAGTACTTTATTACACTTATATATATCTACAGTCCTTTACCACTTCCCACACGATGTTTAGTAAGGGTAGAGATCACAGGGCCTTTTATAATAGGAACAAAAGCAGCAGAAATGGACAAGTGTCATTTCATCGTGAAGGACGAGAGCAAACTGACTGTATCTCGGTAGCGAAGAGTTGAAAATGTCAGCTGCTAATGTATATGCTAAGAAATACGTCGCAGGAAATCTAGACAATACATAATAAATTAGGTAGTTCCAGGTGAATATAAATATCACTCAGGCTTCTCCCTTCCTTTCTTATATACAGTAATCTCTCTACTATCCGGATACATCACTATTCGGACCTCGTGGGCTGATGGCCAAAACCCCAAAATTGCAAAAAAAAAACTTTAAAAATCCTATTTTTTCCAACTGCGTCAGTTTGAATTTCCAGCGCGCATCGACTAACTCCCTTCCTGCCCAAAATCCCTCCTACTAGTTCTGTCTCAATTCCCGTGAACAGTGGACGGATGTCCGATCGTTTGCAGTATTTTCGTTCTTGTTTATAAAATCAAAAGTCACAGTGCTAAGGATTAAGTGTAGTTAAACACTGGATTACTGGACATGCTTCAAGAGCAATTATGACCACTGTAAAAATCTTACAGATGGGGGTAAACAACAATCATGGACTGTAAGTAAACAGTCAACTGCTAAATACTGTATTTTCCATAATCACTTCTAAATCCTCATTCTCTGGCTACATTTTATTTACATCATGCTTTGTGTCCCATATTTGAGTGCACAGGCTGTGAAAGAGATAATTTTCTCAGTGATTACCATGTCTCTTACATACATTCACTATCTAGTCAACTGGTCAACATTTTTACCCCACACAACTCTAAACCATAATTTTTCTGGTTACATTTTATTTACTTCATGCTTTGTGCCCCATATTTGAATGCATAGGCTGTGAAAAGGTGATTTTCTCAGTAATAATCACGTCTCTTCATTACGTTCATAATGTAGTCAGCTGGCGGACACTCCTGCCTTACTCACCTCAAAATCATCATTTTTGGTTTAAAATTCGATTAATTCATGCTTTGTGCCAATTATTTATGTGAATGGGGTCTTAATTAAGTGCTATGCATGTCCAACAGGGAGGTAGATAGGTGGTTTTCTGATTTAGGTTAGGTTAGGTTACGGTCAAGAATGACTGGTGCTATTGGTGAACAGTGAACACCTTTGCCATACCTAACTCTTTTCTGGTAACAATTTATTTATTTAATGCTTTGTATCCCATATTTTAGTGCATAAGATATGAGAAATGATGATTTTCACAGTGATAGCCACGTCCGATACTTACTTACACTAAGCTGCCAACTCGTGAACACCCATGCCTTACTCACCTCAAATTCATCATTTTGGGGTTAAAATTCAATTAATTCATGCTTTGTGCCAATTATTTATGTGAATGGGGTCTTAATTATGTGCTATGCATGTCCGGTAGCGAGGTAGGTAGGTGGTTTTCTGATTTAGGTTAGGTTAGGTTATGGTCAAGAATGACTGGTGCTGTTGGTGAACAGTGAACACCTTTGCCATACCTAACTCTTTTTCTGGTAACAATTTATTTATTTGATGCTTTGTATCCCATATTTTAGTGCATAAGATATGAGAAATGATGATTTTCATAGTGATTGCCAAGTCCGATACTTACTTACACTAAGCTGCCAACTCGTGAACACCCATGCCTTAAGTCACGAATTTTCTACATCGTAACGTTATGTTAAGTAGATTGTGACATCGACGATAATTTTTGAATTGTCGGCTCGGGCCTGAACCGTTACGCCCGTCGCGCCATCTCCTGCGCTCGCCGCACCGCCGATTCAAATGAGAGCTCAGTTTGTCTGTAGACACGGTCCGCGCGCTACGCCTCGCAAAAAGGCTCGAGTGATTTTCTGATTTCAGATCTCAGCTTGTGTTGGCGTTCATCGTAGCAACCACCTTTTTGGTGATCGTCGCACCAGCTCGGTTTCATCCATACCGATCAGTATTTTCCTGTTTTCCTAGATTTAAGCTTTTTGAGATATTTAGCTGTTTGTCTGAGTGAGTGAGTGCATTCCCTTCCTTTGATTTGAATTGG
>JAGKTI010002742.1:33908-63747 GCA_018397915.1 Birgus latro | reverse complement strand
AAACTTTGAATACTTCTACGTAACTTACCAGTATATAGTTTTCGTTCTCTTGTTCCCTTAACTGCAATCCTTAACTAAAGTACCTGGTAATACCACAGTCCAGATTATATTGTACCGGCTTCAGAATATTGAAGCTATTACCTTACGCTGATCGCACCAGCCAGTAATGTAAGAATTTAGCATAAAAATAGTCGTAGGTCAACGTAGTCGTTCAGAACTTTCGGTATCAATATCTATACTTGGAGAGGGGGATCCAAGTTGCATCAGACTTCATCCTTCAGTACACAGAAAACATGTCAAAATGGTGAAAACAAAACATCCTTAAACGCTGATACATTCGACGTGAAGAGGTATGTTGCAGCAGACAGCATCGTCCAATACCTTTCCTTTAACTGGCTGTGGCTGTCAAAAACGCTTTGAAATATAGAGCAGACTGGGAGGGGGCTTGGTAAGTCTGGACAGTTCGGGGTGAGGGTTAAAGGAGTTGGAATCACCTCACCAGCCTCGATGCACCGCTCACTAATACGAGAGATGTCTCCCTAACGTCTAATGAAAGTGTTCCGTAACTGCTTTTGACTCATCACTATGAGTTGCAGAAACCGATTCGTTACGGTAGCGAAAATCAGAACATCGTACTATGGGTGTTAACTCTTCAGTCCGATGACTTGTGCTATCTGTAGACTTTTATCAGTTTGAGACTTGAAACTCGAGGTGATAGAATAGTCTTTATAAATCTCTCTTCTGCCATAAATCCTTACTAAGTTAAGATCATCTGGAGATAGCAAGAAAAGAAGTTGGAGTGGTGGGGTTAAGACTAACCTTTCCACCACGAGACGTCCAAAAAAAAACTAGGTAGTAAAAAATAGACTGAAAAGACGTCATCGCACCAAAATCGTTAACAAATCGCATGATGGTAGCCAAAATAAACTAAAGGCATCATCACAGTGAAGGCATTAGATTTAGCCAGACAATACCTGTCACTGTGTAGAAATAGTTCCTGACTTGTGTTCCTTAGTTCTCCCCGGAGCTGAATAAAATAGCAAGGTTGTAGCAAAAATATATTGGAATGACGTCATTGCACAAGAAGGGTTATATTTAGCCTGACGTAGCTACCTGCCTTGGTCCTGGAATAGTGCATGGTTGTACACAAGGTTCAGCTGTAACAGAGACTATCAAATTAACGTTACCTGGTTTTATGACCTTTTTAATTTATTGATTTACAGTACTTTAATTTTGAGGTTAATGTTTAGTTGCTAGCTACCGTACCTGTTTTAACTTTGTTTTCCTGAGTCTTAAAGGAACCAAGAACCTTGGTATTGTTTCCTAGTATTAGTCTGCATTGATAAGACATACCGATAGTTACTCGATAACTGCGCAGGTCTTAAACGGCTTTCTTTACGCTGCTGTCTTAGGTCATTGGCGAGATGGGACTCTGTGTAATGGATTAGCTACTTATTTGTACCCTGCATTGGTTCTCGGTCCTTACCTTTCTGCACCAGCTGACCATTTTAATATATGAACCCGGTTTTCTCTTATAGTATTTATAATATCTTAATGGGAATGATTAAGTTTCATAAATATTGTTTTGGCAATTTGTAAGAAGATTGCACTTAAACCCCACCTTAACATTAAGGTGTGGAAAGGCAATTGCTGGTATATACTGTTCACTGAAGAGGGAGGGAGAATTGGGAGGAACCTTTTAAGGGGAGAAAGTAGAGGCATGTTAGGGAGTGGCGGAGGAGTTGGTGTTGGAGTCGGCATGGGAATTAAGGGGATTGGACTTTTTAGAGAGTGGAAGTATTTTAACCAGTGGGTGAAGAGTTAGAGTGGATATCGGAGAGTTAGAATGGATTGAGGAGGGTAGACTCTTTGGGGAGGAAGAGAGTGAGGAATTAGTATTGGGGACTAAGGGAGTGGTGAACCTTTTGAGGAGATGGGCAAGTATTGTGGAAGGTGATTAGGAAATGAGGGCGACCTTATAAGAGAAACTGGGAGGACCTTTAGGAAGAAGTTTGCGTGGGGAATGATTGGCTGAACGGCACTATGTTAAACGCAGAGTGAAAAGTTTAGAAAGAACGGCAGGGTGAAAAGTTTTTTGGGTTTGAGTGGGGAGAGTGTAGAGAGAGATATATATACAGTATATTACCCTGTTACCAGTAGCGGTATTCTGCTAGGGCCGAGAGAGAGAGAGGGGGGGGGAGAATTTGCAATCGAGAAGCTTGTAATGAATGGAAGATAGGGTGTAAGAGGAAAACTTGTGTAACCTTTTGGTGTTGAGCTAGAGAGAGAGAGAGAGCAGACACCGATTGTTATGTCGAGGTTGAGGAATGCGTGCTATCAAACTTGCGCCTGGGTCTTATCATACGTTGACAAGCTCCCCCCACCCTCCTCGTCTGTTCTTTCTCACAGCCTTATTCCATCAAGCTTCCCGCCTCCTCTCACTCCCCAACTTTTCCTCCTTACCTGTATCCCTTCTTTTCTCCCCCATTCGTTAATTTTCCTCTCACATCGATATCTTTTCCTCATATCCTCCAACCTCATATCCCCTCCCCTCTTCGCTCTCTCGTTCCTTCCTTCCATTTCTTTCTGTTTCCACGCTCACCTTCCCTCCCTGCCTACTCCCACACATTTCCTCCCCAGACCTAACATTACTCTTCCCCTCGTCCCAATATTTTCTCCCCTCCTGGCCGATTTCTTCCTCCATATCCACTCTTCTCCCCTTACGTTTCCCCCCCCCCTCCTGTCAGTTTGTCATTGTTCTTGCTCATTTATATGCACCGGTATAGTGCATTTACGATTTTTTTTTTTCATCCCTCCCCCCTGTACATCAGTATCTTCATGGTAAATCATGGCTTTGTCTCGCCTTTTAAGAATATGCTTAATTTTCTTCCCCTATGTAGTGTTGCTTTTATCCACCACCCCGTCCTTTTTTCATCATTATCGTGTTCAACTCGTTCTTTTACCGGTTGATCATTTTCTTAAGTGTGTTCGTATCCCAGGCTCTTATGTACCAGTATATGAAGCCAGCTGACCCTCAAAGTGGTTTTGTTTTCGTGCCGTACATCTTTTTACAGAGCTTTAGAAGTCAGGTGTGCTGGAGACAATCACACTTAATTTCCACATTTTAGGCTTCCACGCTTTACACACTTTTCACCCCTTTTTACCTGTTCCTTAGCACTCACCACCCCACCCTCTCTCCGCTTTTCCCCTTTCTTCTTTCATCTCATCTTTTCTATTTCCTCGAGCCCATGCCTATATTTTCATTTCTGTTGTCCTATTTTCACTTAAATTTCTCCAGTCATTCATTCCCTCTCATCTCAACCCTCTCCTCTAATTGTGTCATCCCTGTTCTTGCATTTCACAGCTTGCACTCTTTCACCGCTTCTCCCTTCTCCCCTTTCTAACCATACTCCATTTCTGTCACCTTCATTTCCCTTCCCTTCTTTTTTCGCCCTCTTTCCTGTCTTTCCGTATTTCCAGCCTTGCCCTTCTTTCCACTCCCTCCCCACCCCCCTTCCCTTCCCTTCCCTTCCCTTCTTTCCGCCTCCCTCCCCCCTCTTGCCCCTTAGGTTGAGAACCAGGCCGCGTCCAAAGAGCCAGGTGCTACCTCACGTGTCCGTTGCAACGTTGTCTGAGGGTGTACACACACACACACACACACACACACACACACACACACACACACACACACACACACACACACACACACAGTGCGTTCAGTACAACGGCTATGTGCCACATACCTTATAATCTTGTTTGCACCCAACTGTTCCATTTGTCGAGAAAGGACCTGCCTTGGTACAGGGAGTTACCACTAGATTTTCTTTCTTTTTTTTTTTTCTTTAGCTGCCGTATTTTATATTTACTCCGTCGGTCTGTGCATGTCTTCTTAAATAAAGGCTAATCGTCTTGGCAGTAGTAGTAGTAGTTTGAATCGGATAGAAAGGTCATCTTCATGTAAACCTAATCGTCTTGACAGTAGTTAGAATCGGATAAAAAAGATGTTCACAGCTGAAACTGGCCGACCACAAGAATTGACTCAGCCCCTTTTTCATGCTTCAATATCCGGTACCCCATCTGGTGTTGACTTGTGGCGTGTTTGTGTGATAGTGTGCATCCCCTCCCCCGGGGTGTATCAGGCTGCCCTCTCTCCTCCTTCCCTCGCAGTCTGTCTGAGACCCAACTGTTGCTCCACTCGCGGTTCACGGTGCCATCTGGTTGTCGTGGCCGTAAGTCAGCCTAAGTGATCAGCAGTTACCGTAAAGTTACCAGCCGTCGCTCCCCTCCACGTCACTCCCTTCCCCTCCCTTCCCTTTCCCCCCCCTTCATAACTCCACCCATCACCACGCTCGTCCTCTTTTCCTCTTCTGCGCTGCTCTTCCCCCCTCCCTCCCAAGCCAGCCTCTCCTCTCCCTCGAATTTAATAGTATAGTTATTAAAAAGTACTAATGATTTCTCGTACTGTTTGGATTGGAGAAAATTTCAAACTGCACCACGGGTACTAGAGGTTAATTTCAAACTGCACTACTAGAGGTTACAAGAAAATCGTCTGGAGATAAGAATAACATTGCACTGAAAGGGTTAGAGAGTATCGTAGGGAAGTAAAGATTTGAATTCGGATGTGGAAAACTGATAATGTGGAAGACTTTGGCCTGTGGAGCAGAACGGGGAATTTGGACTACTTAAATGATTACATTGATTTATGGACCGTTTCATTGGGAACTCCATTTTACTCTTTCCTGTTCCCATTACTGGTTCCTGGCCGCGTCCTTTATTAGTAGGATATAGGGTTGAATTGAGTGTGGTTAGTGCTTGTATTTGACGTTGCCTGTGTTGAGTACAGCCGTGGTGGGAATGGGCGGATGTTGTGTTGTTGAGTGCAGATGTGTATGGATGCACGTTGAGTGTATCGAGCGCGGATGTGTTGAGTGAACGCATGTGTATGTTTGCCTGTATGTGTTTGTAGGGTGCAGATGTGTATCATGTTGAATGCCGATGTTTATAGATGTGATGCTTGCGTTTCCAGTGCAGATGTGAGTGAATGTAGATGTTTACAATACGAGTTTGTGGTCCGTGCCTTTTGAGTGCAGATGTGTATGGATAAGTTGCGTGTGCGTGCCTGGGGAGTGCCTGTGTGCATTAAGGGTGATCGACCTGAGGTGGGGTACCAGAGAACGTACCTTAGGGCACAGTTACCCACCCAGCTGCTGCCCCACATACCACCACGAGGGTACATCTGGAGAGAGAGAGAGATAGAGCGTACGTTTGTAAATAATAGTGGATAAAAATGCAAAAATGAGATGAGAGAGAGAGAGAGAGAGAGAGCGTATGTTCGTAAAAGAGTAGTGGATAAAAATGCAAAAATGAGGTGTTAGAGAGAGAGACTGAGACTGCAGAGTAATTTTCAAGGATTTAGTTCAGCTCATAATTCAGAATAACTATGATTGTTTGGGTAGGCCACTGGTATTTAACTTATAAGCTGGACTTAAAAAATGTCTGAGCTTCATTTTGACCAGAATAACTATAATGTACGGTACAATGCTTAAATATTAAATCTCTCTCTCTCTCTCTCTCTCTCTCTCTCTCTCTCTCTCTCTCTCAAAAAAAAACTCTCTCTCTCTCTCTCTCTCTCTCTCTCTCGTGCCATATTACCACTCACCTGTAACCTCCCCCCTTCCCCCCTCACACCTGTCGTACATCTGCCTAATCTGTGCACGATTTCACCACTGAACACTTGTAAATGTGACTCAGACCTGGTTCCAGGGAAAATTATCACCTGTAGCGTAAGTGTCGGTCATAGAAGTTTCGTGATATTCCCACCAGGTACGCCTCGCTGGTAGCGACCCCCTTAAAATACCTACCACCCTACCGTCTTGGCTAGTCCTACATACCTTCACCACTGCCATCCTGAACACCCCTCACTCTCACTTAACCTACCCCCACCCCAGCTGTTGAGGTAAAGAGAGGGAGAAAGGTGCTAGGGGGTCAGACAGCCAGACTCCTCTTGTGACCCCTTCACGACCACAGGAATTTTAGCGGTTCTGCTTTAGATACCAACAAAAAGTTTATTTCAAAGAAATGATGGTCCATCGTGTTGGTTAACCCTTTCAGAGAGGAGTATCTCATTAGCTGAATAATAGCTATACTAAGATCGTTTATAGTGAAGATTTTTTCTCTCCTTAATTCAGATGTGTCTTGTGATTAACCAGGGGGGAAGGATTCATTCTCTGAACTGTAATCATGATACTGGGCCGGTCTGTAGTATGTCGGGCGCATTAAGGCAGGACGAGCGAGAGCACAAACAGCTGTGTGATTAATGCCTCCCCCCCCCCTTTTTAACTTAACCCACCGAAAGAAATTTATTCTAAGGGTGCCAGAATTCCGTGGTTGGGGTCATGATAAGCGGTTGTATCTCTGTGTGGAGCATAATGATCAAAAGAGCTTAGTCCGAACGGCTGTGTGGGTTACCAGGTTGGCCACCTTGGTGACTCACGCTCACCAGGTGTTGTGGATCCACTGCCATCATCACCCCCCCACCCCCCCCCCCCCACACGCCTATCTCTCTCCTCCCCACTCCTCCCATTACCCATTCCATTATCTCTCCACTGACTTTCCTTCTCAACCACCCACCCCGCACTTAACCCTTGCCATACCACGCCTCCCACCCTACCTCACTATCTCTCCACCTTCCCTCGCCCGCTCACCCACCTCACCTATGCTGCTCTTTTTCTCGCCATCCACCAACCCTGTACCTCCACCTACCTTACCTTCCCATCTATCCTACACGTCGTTACCCTCATTCCCACCCACCTAAGTTTCTTCGGGAGTGCTGAGTTAACCTGCCTCGAAAACGGGGCAAAATTATTATTCAAACCCCCATCTCACTGAAGTCTCCATCATCTTCCCCTCTTCAGCTCCTTCCATCCACCCCAGTTTCTACCCTCTTGCTCACCCACCTGTCTCTTCAGACCCTCCCTCCCATCTAACTAAATTTTTCTCCATCTTCCTTACAACTAAGGTTTCTTTGGTCTCTCTATCTCCCCCCCCCTTTTTTTTCTCCTCCCTCCCACCCACCCCAGTTTCCCCCCTTCCTCCCTCTCTCCCACATCAGTCTAGTTAAACTGTCTCTTTTCCTTACTCCCCTCCTCTCCACCCACCCACTCGTAAAGGCTAACACCGTCTGTCGTTACCCCTAAGCCACACTTCTGTCCACACCTCGACCCATCAGATGCCCATATAGCCAATAGTACCCCCACGTCTCTTTCCTTGGCCGAAACGAAAACGCATAAAGCTTTTTAAGTTGAAGATTTAAGTCACGCCCGGGGATTACCGATAGTTTAATTGTGCGTAACTGTGATCGACATAGTGGGAACTTTTGTCGTTTGTTGACTGATTATAGAGGTTGTGTAAGTTTGTCTAATTAAATATTTCGAAAGTGTTTATTGTGCTTGAGGTGTTTGATCATAACATTGTGTAATCTTATCTGATCAGTCATTTCTGAATTGTGTACCGTACTTGGGGAGCAAATATATTTTTGTATTGAAATGACATTTACAGTATATGAATATTTCGCTAGGGTTTCAGATGCTTATATTTGAGTAACATTGATCCTGTATATGGCAGTTATGTCAAGCGTGTGTACGATACAGTATTTAGCCTGTATAACGTGTAGGCTAGTAGAAAAGTGCGTGGGTGGGAGTGAAGTAGTGCCAGTTGCGGGGATGAAATTGAGTAAAGTGCGTAGTTGTGTGGGAGGTTGAAGCGAGGTAAATCATGTGTGGCTGACTCAAGTGCGTGTTTGTGGTATGAATGCATTGCGTGGTTGGGAGAGGTGAGTAAAATACGCGGATGAGAAGCAAGTCATGCATGGTTGTGTTAAGTTTGTGAGTGAAGTGCGTGGTTGAGAGTTGATAGCCAAGGCGTAGTTGAGTGAGAGGTGAGATACTGGGTTTGTGTCTGGGACTGGAATAGCTGCTTGTGAGGTGTGTGTGCCTGCCAAAGGTCGGTCTCTATGGCTGTGGTAGGGGAGTGTGAGGGGGGAGGTGATTGGTGGTCGGAGGGGGAAGTTTGGTGATATGGGGCAATTGTGTTGCGGTGGTGAAGCGGGAATTTGGCTGTAGCTTAAGGATTTTTTTGGTACCGTTATCTGGTTATGGTGGGAAGTATTTTGGTTTGGGTAAGGGAGTGGGATTGTTGTAGAGGAGAGGAAGTTTGGTTTTGGTAGGGAGAAATTTTTGTTGCTAGAGGAGGGAAAGGGGGTTTGGATATAGTTAAGGAATGGGCAATGTCGTGAGGACGTGGTAGGGGGAAGTGATGGGGGGTGGGGTCGAATCGTGATGGAGGGTGGGGCAAAGGAGGAGGGGTCTTCACATGGATGGGGGATAAGGAGGGTTGTGGTAGGGGGAAGAGAAATTGGTGATTGTGGTAAGGGAGAGGAGAGGTATGGTTGGAACTAGTCTAATTTTCTTGGCTATCATCATTGGTAGGATGAAATCTTGACAGGAAGGGGTTGAAGGTGGAGTCTTGAGGTCATAGTAAGGGGGAAAGAGTGATCCTGCCCATTCATTGTGAAGGCGTTTACCTCCCTCCCAGCCCTCATGAATGGCCCTTCTTTTATGGCAGTTTTATTGTTCTCTGCTTTGCCAGCGTTGAGACTGGCGAGGAAAGTGGGAAAAAATGCACTTGTTTGGGTTTGACAACGTTATTTGAAGGAATCTGCAGTATGGGGACATATTGCTAGTTTTATTCCTATCTTCACACTTTTATTCCTATCTTCACACTTTTATTCAGCTTACAGCTTACGAGAGGGTTTCATACTGGAGTCGTTAGATAGCCCTCTTTAACCAAAAAGCCAGCATATTGAAGAGGTAACTCTTAAAGCTTTGTAAACTCGTCTGGGAGTGTTTTACTTAGGGGAAAATGCGAAACTTTTTTTTTATATATATACAAGGATGGAAACAGTTGTCTGGTGGCATCGTGCTATTTATTTACTTTTTATGTACTTATTTTTAAGATGGGAAGAACCTCTGGAAATTGAAATACTGACGTTACAAGGAGACATGCGAAAACAAGTCCTCATTTCTGGTCTGACAAGGAGTCTCTGTTGGCGGCTTTAGTGGTGGCATCTTTTTAAGTTGGGTAGTATCGTGTAGCTTTATCGTCTGGGACCTGACTGACGTTATGAGGGGGAAAAAGTATTAACAAGCCTCCCTTTGTTTGGGTTTAGAACTATACTGTCCTAGTTCTTTCAAAGTTTATTTTTTTCCTTAATTGATTAAAAGCGTCTCGCGTTTATAGACTGACATTACGGCGAGGAAGAAATAGGAAAACAAGCTCATCTCTGGGTCTGACCAGGAGGCACTTAAATATTTTATTCAAGCTGCTCTTAATGACTCGATGGAGATATCCTATCAGTTAAATGGGAGGTAGTTGTAGTGTAGTGTAGTGGAGGAAGTTGGTGACGGAGAGGAGGTAAGAGAAAAGGTAGGAAGAAAGTGGAAGTTACAATAACCTGTCTGTTGAAAAAAAGGTAACGTAGCAAAGTAGGAAGGAGGGAGGGGGGGTGAAAGTGAAGAAATAATAGTACAGGTAAGGGGGAATATCTGAAGAGTTGAAGAGACGGTAAAGTAGGTTAGGTATGATGAAGAACATGGAAATAACCTAGTAAAGGAGGCAGGTTGGCATAGTGGAAAGGAATGTGGTAGAGGGGGATGGGGTTTGTGGTTCGACAGGTGTAGGTGTACAGAGGTGGGGGCGCTCCTACCCCTAGGGCGGTATCGAAGGGAAGCACTACCAGGCACCGGTTAGTTCCGCTGCACTACACCACACACGTTCAGGAGTTCCCTCTTCACCCCCTTATGTTGAAGTCTTTTTCAGTTAATATATTCTGAAGGGGATAATATAGGGATTGGTTGTTATTACTTGCCACCTTCCGTTGACTTACATATTTCGAACTGAGAGGGGTTAGGTAAACGCTTCATTAACTTCTTTTATCGAATCTTTCTCCAAGTATAAATTGTATGATAGCGGCATAGTAGATAACAAATCGAAGTGAACGTGTTGAAGTGATTAACCTCGTCAGTATAATGACAGCCCTTTTCTGGTTAGGGGATTATCCTCCGTCAGGTGATGTCGTTTTTGTTTCATTAGACCTACCCGTACATTAATACGATTTATTCAGCTTGAGAGACCTCTGTCTTGGGGAATTAGAGAAGCAACCTTCATTAAGCCATCTTTGCAGTTTTGATCAAGCCATCTCGTGCCAAACCTCTTTTAAGGTCCCTTTTAGCCAGTCGTCACAAGTATTTGTTTTGCTTCAATCCATGCCTACTTAGGCTAAGTACCGGTATTCAGATACGGCAGTCTCAACCAATTATATTATTTGCGGAAGTCTTCGAATTGGAAGGGTAATACAATATGGTCTAATGATTATAGTACTCCTTGATGTAGTATATACCCTCGTAACTTCTTCTCGACAGAGGCTCACCTGCCCTAAATGAAGTGGTCTGGTAGCAGGAAAATGTAAAAATACCGTTCTGGTTATGATGAGCTTAGGCCCTCTCGTACGATTATACGTCCCTTCCACACCAATCATCATTAGCATTCTATATTTAGCTATAATCCCGGTTCACTTAAGATGATTGCCTCACCCGCTTCGTCTGGCCTGGATGTGAAGTTGGTTAGCCGTGAGTGGTCTTGCATGTAGTCTCGCAGGAGTCATGAATAGATTTGCGACGTGGTGTTAACTCCAGATGCGTGATAGAGGGAGAGAGAGAGAGGTCAAAATCATTAGTTTTATGTACGAGTGTGTGTGTGTGTGTGTGTGTGTGTGTGTGTGTGTGTGTGTGTGTGTGTGTGTGTGTGTGTGTGTGAAGGAGGGAGGGAGAGGGTGTACCATGTGGGCTAGTGTTCTGTGCAAGAATGAACGTCAGAGCTGTAGTTAATATATTAGTCAACTTTAAGCTGTCTCTGGAATACCGGTACGGTACTCAGTTCGAAGAATTTGTTAATGCTGTCTGAGAGAGACAGAGAGTAGGGATAAGAAAAGGAAGTGTGAAAGGGAGGATGGAATTAGGAATGGAGGATGAGATATTAAGGAAAATGTAAGGGATAAAGAGAGAGAAGGGGGGGGGGGTCATTGTGTGCGTGATGTGAGCCAGGAAGAGAGCATCAGGAGTGGGGCGGGCTAGGCTGGAACCGATTTAATCCAGTTCGTTAGAATCATGGGACAAGTAGTAGTATTTTTTTCCCTTGATAATAGCTGTAAAGACGTCACCACCACACGAAGTTTTTAATCCTTTTCTGCACTGGTCTGCAACTCCACTGCAAACAGTCTCGTGTGAGCTAAATGAAATAGTTTTGTGCTTTTAAGAATGAAATACGTTACTGCAGTGATGGGACTTACAAATTGTCGTGCAGGGATATCCAGCAATGGATAAAGCATCTGGCAGCCGTCAGATTAGAATGTCAGCGACGTGCTGCCGTAGCTACGACGGAATAACCCATCACTTCAGGAGGTTTTTCTATATCCCTCAGCTGTTGCGATAGCAGAATTAATTAAAGAGGCCAAATGAAACTTCTAAAGCCATAACTACAAAAGAGCTCTTCCTAGATCGACAAACGTCTGGTTTGTGATAATAGAAGACGCCATCCTAGTGAAGCTGTTAATATAGCATTACTGAGAGAGAATGCGGTGGTTGATACCTTTATGTGGCTCAGATTGACTTCATAAATCATTCAGGACGCAACTTTTCTCTTTACCTCCTCTTAATGGCGTGCGTAGAGATTGTCTCCCCGGTTATTTTGCGGACCCTGAGATGAGGAACGATCGGTGTGGGTTGGAATCCAGAGAAGGGAGTAAGAAGGGAGTGGGGAGTGCTTAAGGGAATTTACGCTGTGGGAAATTGGTTTAAGATTATGATGGATTTTTGTGATAAGATAGGCTGTGTGTGGGTTGTTGTTGTTGTTGTTAAGTGAAATTGGATTAAGCTGGTAGGTGTGTTGGATACGAAAGGTGTGGGCTCTAAAGAAATTTTGAAAGTGCTGTTCATTCAGCTGGAGATACTGTATGTGTGGCGACCTTACGTTCGATGAAATGAAGACTTTATCGAGTTGCTATATGGTACTTTTACATATCTATAATTTCATATTGATGTAGAATTTCTGGTATTTTACTTTAATGAGGGACATGCGATACTAGAGTATAATACACCAGTATTGTCGATGTAAATTGTAAAAGGACGTACGGTACAGTACGGTATTTCAAAGCTCATCTTCCTGTTTGGCATTGCACAAGCAGAACGGGAGTCTTCCTGCATATTTTTTTTCTCGCTTCTCATTTTGCTTGGCTACAGTTAGGTAACGGTTATTAGGGAGTGTCGGAAGTGTGCAGCAAGTTAATAATGACAAGAATTAATTAAGTTAATGTGGCGGAACGTACCAACCTCCCTTCCACTCCCCCGGCGTCTTTTCTTCCCAGCACTTCAGTTTTCTCCATTCATCGACAGGAATGAAACTGCGGCTGTTGATTGGTGGAAGGTCACTGGGGCATGACTGACCTATTACTGTTCCTGTTTTTCACATGATTGTTGTTAGGGTAAGGTAGACTATACCTATTTTTCTGATTATTAGGATAAGGTAGGGTGTTAGGTAGATATTCGGTTGGGTGCTAGGTGATTCGGTTAGGTTAGATTGTGTGAACCAGTTAGCATACTTTGCAGCTGTTGACAGTATTAATCCGTACACAGCGATAATATTAGTTCCTTATTCTTGTTTCCCGGGATGATTTTATTTCTTGCAACCCTCTGACATTTTTATTAAATTTAGCGAATGGTTTGTCACTTAAGGTAAACTTGGGTAGGATGAATATTAACTACCGGACCGTATGTAATACCACCATAGTAGTGTGCATTAGTGTGCATACACGTCGGTAACTTCAGCCCGAAAAGACTTGACCCATACGATTAAGACACGTTGTGGGAATTAGGCTAAGAGGTGAACAAGATATTTACCAGTTTTACCAATAGTTTGCACAAGGTTGTCTGTTTCACGTTCGAGAGAGAGAGAGAGAGAGAGCAGTGGTGAGGACATAATGATAACCCCCGAGTTGTAAGTCCACGGTGAGGCTTGTCTCTCTCATGTATCCTGTTTGCCTTTCTGCACTTCCGTTCCCCCAGAGAGCGGGAAGGGGGGGAAGGTGTATTTCGTGAGGGAGAAGAGTAGATAGAGGTAGAGAGGAGCTCGGGGAGAAGGAGAGTTTGTGAATGGGAAGACTACACAGATAGAGGTAATGGTAGGAGTTAACATGTGGGAAGAATAGAGGGGAGGGGGGAGAAATGTTAATGTGCAGAACAGAGCAAAAGAGAGGGGGGGAGGGGGACATCACGACACGTAGCTACAGCACTCTGCATTTAATATTTGACTTTACTTTCCCTCGAGTCACGTTTGTCTTTTCTAACCAGGGGCGTAGCTAGACATATGGGGGCCCAGGAGCATTGCTCTTTGAGGGGGCCCTCCAAAGTCTTGTAAGGTTTGATGCAGAATTTATGGAGCCCTCTTTTATTATTATTATTATTATTATTATTATTATTATTATTACTATTACTATTATTATTATTACTATTACTTCCTTCAGATCCTTGACTATTATTGTTATTACTGCTTTTATATCCCATACTTGAATAGCTAAACAAAAATTGAAACTGTAAATAACACAATAAAACATTAAATAAAATAAACAATGAAAGCATGAGACTTTATCCCAGTGTAAATAAACAAGCTGTTACAGGCAAGTAAAACATTAATATCCTCAAGCCTCTTGAAACTGCAGTAGCGATGAAGAGTATCCTGGAAACTTCCTGAATTTTTCACAAGCATCCATTAGCCTAAATTTTCCGTGGCATAACAATGTTTATGATATAAATGTCTAAAATTATCACTGTCATGTATAATTATATATATATTGAAGATTCATAGCAAAATCCCTAGGAAAGGAAAAGTTAGTGAATTATTAAAAAAGAATCTATAAGTGTGCAAATACCTGGCCAGGTACTGTGTTTCCTCTGATTTTTTGTTTAAATATATATTTTTTATTTAATTTGCAATGTATACAGTATATTATTGCATTATTTAAAAACTGAAGGGTCCAAACAGTAGCTACCCCCCAGTACCCCCATTACACCACTGCTTTTAAGTTTATACTTGCAGCACACCCAAATGATTTTATTGATCTCAGGAAAGTCTGGTTGTCAAGCTTTTGCAGCTAGCAGTATTGATAAGATTGTACAGACAGCTGATGTGCCATAAATCTTTTCAGTAGTCATGTCTTCTATTGCCAGTTTACTGCCATCAAATGGTTTCAGTCAACCATTCTTGTATTCATTGGAGCTAATAATGCCTGTATCAAACCCATTTGGTCTTATTAAATACAAGTGGTCTTGACATTGGTAGCAAGAATAAACTAAATCATGGTGAAAGCTTTGTTGCATCATGGGTAGGCCCTAGCTACTCTGTGAAGAACAGTCAGAGATGTGTGGCCCTGACCTTACTGCATCTTGTGAGGCTTCTGGCAGCTGTATTTGGTCTTATAAAATTAAATATTCTTATCACATGTCACACACCTCTCCTTAAACCCACAACACATTTTACCACTCCTTACACATCTGGCCTCACTCCTGTACTTTCTTCACACTTACCATGCCAGACTACACACACCTGGTCTCATCCACCTCGGACACCTGGCCTCATGCCTTCTACATTCCTTACACACCTGGTCTGATACATTCTTCACACATGGCCTCACACATCCCGTCGCTGGGTATGCACCCAGAGCTCCTACCTAACCCCAAACACTTGACAGCCTATGCACCTGCCCATCTCTCACACTTGGCCCGTCATTCATATTTACTTGCACTCCCTCACAACAGGGTCCTTTCTCATATCACCAACTCATTTACTTTCATTTTCAAAATCTAACATTCACTACAACACTATTGGGGTATGTCACTCACACTGTTCACCAGAATACTGTATTTGGCAATCTGTCGTTTACACTTCATTCACCTACCTCCTAAGTAGTCATAAATGCCAAAGCTGTTGCAAGGCTTCCCACTTTCATCACACCTTTCACTGGGTTCATATTCTTGGTGACATGAGGAACTTTAACCCTTTTGTCGTATCTATTTACTTTTGCATAGTGCACCTTATTTTCTCATGTTACATAACCTGCATGTATATCTGCAATATATTTTGCATAGGCGTACAGGCTTCATTGACTTAGATGCTGGAATAAACTACCTTATACCATTCATGCACATAAATCTAATCTGTCCAGTTCTTTTTTCCTGTATTTCTGTTTGACTTGTACAGCCCTCACCTAGTTGCACAGCCCTCACTTTCATGGAACATCTTCATTTCATACTTCATATCTGGACCCCTTATCTTGCCCCTCATATCTACGCTCATTGCACTTGAAATGCCTCCCCTCCTCGTTTCACATTTGGTATTTGGATCCCTCATACCTGCTCTTTTATAACCTGAAATACTGTACCTCCCCTTCTCTCAGTGCACTGGATGTTCGGCTCTCTCACCTATCGCATTTTGTATTCAGTCCCTGTGAATTGTAAGTTATATGGTCTATAGTCTTCCAGCTTCACTTCCTTGGTGCTCCTTTTGTCATATGTCCTACTTGGTTTCTTCACACCACCCTAATGCTGCACTTGGCTATTCTCCTACTTGACCCCTGTGCATCACATACCACACTCATATCACTCCACACTCCTGTCACAAAGCTGACCCCATGTATCATCTCTTAACCATTTGGATCACTCCTCTTAGGATACTGGTACTTGAGCATTCATGCGACACCCCATATGGTACAGTACTTTGATTCTTACATGATCCTCCCACCATATTCTTGGACCATCACATCAGAGTTGTGTAGGTAGCTCCTCACAGTACACCTGAAACTGCTGTGTAATATAACCCATTCTAAATAGAGTACGTGATGCTGCTCAGTCTTGGCCTCCTTGCCTCACACCACACTTATCTCCTGCACAGCCAGAGAATCCACAGTCAGGTTTGTCTGATTATTTACAATACAAGATAATGTTGCCAGAAATTTTATATATCTCAGATGGTTCAAGTTTTCCACAATGTATTCACTAAGCTTTGGAAGATATTGTACATAATTCCCTTACTCTGCTTTTCTTTCTTATAGCCTTTATATCAGCTACAAACATCACCTCCTTCCCTCTCTCTCTGTTATCCACAGTGGTTGGTAATATCTGTAGGATATATTTCCTCGTTTGATAAGAGTTATCTGGGGGTTAGTTTGGGTTATCAGCAGCAAAGGTATGAGAGAAAGATAAGGTTCCTTAGTAATTTCTGCTTCCTCTCCCTGTATGATTGATATGAATTGACGAGATCACTGAGAAATATGAGGGCTTTGATTAGGTTATATATGCAGCCTCTTTATAAATAGCCATATGGTACAGGTACAGAAATTTTTAAACTTAACACATTACTGCCAGATTTGTGCCAAAGCTGGGTGAATACTTGGAGAGCACTTTTCACAATATAATTTCATGTAATGCAGCCTATGTCCAGAAACTGAATTAAATTATTTGCATACAGTGGGTGTTAGGACACCACTGGATATATATATTTGTCCTAGAGACTTACTTGATTAAAGGGATTAGATGATGTTTGGAAGTTTTCTGGGAAAAGAGCTAATATTACCCTCATTTGCATTTCTTATATTTAAACTAGGGCTGATGCATAAATGATCAGTATCATTCATTTATTCCTTCAGATTGAATTTATAAGGAATTCACCTGACTAATTCGTATGTTTTGTATTCCAGTCATCTTTGACGTGTACTAGCACCACCCATCACCAACCACCAACATGAGTTCAGAATGTGCACTCAAGGACTTGCCAAAGGTGGACAGTGTGCTCAAGGAACAGCTGGAGGGCTTCTCTCCTGACAAACTGAAGAAGACAGAAACTGAAGAGAAACATGCCCTCCCCACTAAGGAAGGTGAGTGGAGGAAGGTCTGTTAGGTTCAAAGTAAGGGTGGGAAATAGCCAAGAGATATGACTGAACTATAGCTACCAATACTTGAAGACCATAAAAGAGACAGAGAAAAGAACATAATTTCCAGTTTGAGCTGTTGTAGCATAATTTAAAGTAAAAAACAGTTCTTGGACATTGTTCCATGTTTTTTCAAGAATTAGGTGCCTATAAGTGGCCTCTTCTAAATGACAATAGAACCTTCTGTTTTAACTTTTATTCCACAGTTATTTATTCACTTCACTGTAGTTGTACAGTTTCATACAATTTGATACTGTGCAAACTACTTCAACTCTGATATATTTATATAGAACCATGTTTGATATATATTTCTCATTTACCAATATCTTTTAATATTGTTGGACTGCTCTGTAGGCTTTCATCAGCTGATTTTTACATAGGACATTGTTTACTACTTACTAGAGGATCTTTAAACTGTGTAATAGTGGCTGTTCATTACAAAAATAGTGTATGTGGATTGTCAAGAGAAGTGTAATACTTGTCTGTGATAAGTTGTGAACCCTACTTACCATACTACCACATGTAACCCATTATGTCAAGGGAAATTTAATAGTGGAAAAAGAAGTCACATGTCATACAGTGATAGGACAACAGAATGTTATTTTCCATTACTGTAATGGCTAAATGATTAGTAGTAGTACAATACAATGTACCCAAACTCGGTTTTATTGCTAATAACTCTAGTAGATGATTGATGTTTGCATATATCAGACTAGAATTAATGTATAGCATTTTATTGCTTTTAATAGCTAGTAGATGAGCAGAAATCAAGGAAGATAAGGTTTTAGTTAGTGCCAGGTAGCACATGTTGAAGATAAGTACCGGTACCATTATACTTCGACCAATAGTATTCTTATCTTTTGCGGTTGAGTATCAAGAGATTGATTGTTGCCGCCCTTTGAAGTTTGACCCTGGAACATGAATTTTAATACTTTATTTTATTTTTACATGAATTATAGTAAAGCTGTATGTGCAGATACTGTATTGCACAAGTTTTTCAAGATCTAGTAGCATTTGTCAGGGAAAAGTGTATGAACAGGCTGTCATTGATTTAATTTGTACTTAATGTTTTGCAAGGAATGCCATTATTTTCATAACTGAAATATGCAGCTAAGTCACTCTTCATATTAGGTTGTAGGAAATTATATGGTTCAGAATACTGTTTAAGCAAGAGTATGATCAGTGTGTCTTCATTACGAGTGTACATGTTTACAGCATTTTGTTATTTGGAGTTTGTAGTGTGGATTTAGGAATTGAAGTAGGCAGACTTTGGCTGTCTGAATGATGCTACTTCTCACCCTGCCCTAGGGTGGGAAAGGAGGTCCATTGATGATGATGATATGTGAATGCTTTTTACGGGTCAGGAGATAACTCTTGTACTAGATAATGAGAAGAAACATGAGCAGTGAATGAAGAAATTTTGGTAGCAAATGCAAATAAATATTTCATAGGGATTTGGCTTATGTTTGGTGTCTTCAGTCTCTTGGAAACTTTATTTCATCACTGAGCAGGTAAAGTTTGTAGATAAATGTTTATCTGCACTGACTGTGTGCAGTGAATGGATATCTGTTAATTATATTGTTAGTGTGCATCATTATCAACAGTGGTAACCTTTTGTAGTGGGTTTAGATTATATTGTATATAATTATTTAGAACTCTGTGTGCATGCTTAGATTCTTTTTCAAACATTCCTTCAGGAACTGCAAAGTTTTGTTGTTGTTTATGTAGGCCTTGTCAGCATTCATCCTGGTTGTTGTTGTGTGTGTAGTCCTTGTCAGCATTCTTTCTTAGTTCATCTTGGTTGTGAAGTGATTAGAGTTGTTATTTAGTGGAGCATGTAGTTTGTAGTTTGAAATGAAAGTAAGAGACAGGATGGATATTCCTTGCAACAGCTGCAAAAGGTCAGTGTATGTTTGAGAGTTTGATGTTTAACAGTTGTTGTGGCATTTAGTAAACTGCATTCTCATGACCATACTCAGTTCAAGAAATAGCTGTTGCTGTAGACTCATGGACAGATTATTAATTGAAGATGTATTTAGTAGTGTTACTTGCTGGAGTGAATGAACTAGTACTTAGGCATTTGTCCATGACAGATTATCTTTAGTACTTAATGTGGCTCTAAGTTCATCTGAATGTGACACTAGTGGACTGCAGACTGAAGTTGCCCTTCTCCAGCAGTCCAACATCTTCCTTTCAGAGGATGGAGAGGGAGTCCAGGAGCTTTTGTATAACTGGTGTACAGAGTTGCTTGGTTATATTGGTGCCATTGTGTGAAGTTGTCCCTCCTTCAGTACCTCTGCCAGTATTGCTTAACCCCACAATGGCCACCGGCATTGAGCTACACTTTATCTTAAATGTGCTGGTGATGTTGAATTACCGCAAGCTATAGAAAACTGCAAACAGTTATGAGAGGGAATGAGGGTCACTGGTATGTTTACCTAACCCTGCTCTACCATCCCAAGCACTCAGGCAGTCACTTTTTCTTGGATGTTTTTGCCCATATGTTCACATGCTAATGGCACCTGCACAGTGAATTTTATAATATTTTTTGCAGATCATAGTGAATCACGGGTTTGGAGGGGGGATGGGGGGCACATTGCCAGGTGCCCCAGATGGTTCTCTCCATATTTGTAAGAAAAAGAAATTGATTTCAGAATTATGAAAAAGTGGTCTCTGGGCCCGCCAGGGGAGACTGCAAATTTATGAACCCATGGTCATTGAGGGGTTAAAAGTTTTATATTAATGACATATTGTGGTATATTAACAAAATAATACATCATTCATTTAGATCTGGCTTCATGCTAAAAGACATCAAAATGAATGAAACTTGGTGTCTGTACTAAATTATTTTGCATGGTTGACCCTGTTACATAGGTCTCAAGTTGCATGCTTTACAATTGCATTGTAGTTGTAGCCCATGTATCACATGCTTGACCTTGGTTTCAGTTACTGTTAATACTTGTACACAGGGTTGGGTCAATTAACTTTAAAAATTAGCAATGTCAGTTACTGGACCCAGGTTCGAATCCTCGCTGGTGCAGGGAACAGTTTAAGGATTTGAATTTCATTAAATCAGGCTTTACTGATCTACCAGAAGACCCGCCGACGTGTCGTAAAAATGACCCCGCTAATACCAATACACCAGTCCTGTATGAGACAGCCCTAGCATGTATTCAATATGGACGGTGGGTGTTAAGCGCCGAAGTGGTGACATGTAGATTGTAGGACGACGACTGGGCCTTGATAGCAGGCTGTGAAGCCTATGCCCAGAGTTGGACACATAAAAAAAAAAAAAAAAAATCAGGCAAACTTTCGAACATATGTACTATAATGCATCATTTTTTGGGTCAGGTAGTTAGTTTACCTTTAGAAGGTAATTAAATTACGCAGTTAACTTTTCATATTTTGTAAGCATTCTGATCAAGTAATGGCACTAAAATGCCCTGAGTTATTTGGTGTTTTTGTATTTTACAGGTTAGATGTTAGTACATATGAAAACAAATCTACAGTCCTATCAGATCATCACATACTCCTATTATGTACTGTACATTCTCAGCTTATTGTTAGCCAGTCTGATCAGACTCAGCCATACCACACCTTAATCTCCCCTAATTTCTCCCTTCTCTTTACCATTCAGTATCCACCAGGCCTGGAGAGGAGAGCAGTTTCTTGGCTATCCTTTAAATAGGAGCTGCCTAAAATCTTCTCTTTGTCTCCCTCACCTTTTTTTCCTCTCCTGCTTGTTCTTCCACACTAATGCAGTCTCTGCAATAGCTGTTTTAGTAGCAGAGTGTGAGACAGGTTTCAGTGAGGTGAACACTATTGCAGACATAAGACCATAAACATGAAGGAAGGATAACTGCAGAGGGCCAGTAAGTAGTAGTTGTCATCAGACAGAGCTGTGAGGATATGATAAGCATAGCAAGAAAAAAGATGTCTTAGCCTTGTTTCCCCACCCATCAAATCTTCGACTTTGGTAGGAAATACAGTCCTGTATTTCAGAAGACTGATCTCAGTCATGACTAGAAAAGGATTATGTCTAAAAGGTAGTTCCAGTTGCTGAACAAGATACAAAAACCCACTCCTACTCTGTATTGTATTCAGTTTGTCCCTAGTGGAACTAACATCAAGGGAAATTAATTCATAGTTAAATGAAATTGATTGATTGATGTGGAGATTTTCAGTTAAGCAAGCACTTTTGTACAGATAATCATGTTTGTTATTAATTGGCAAAAAGTTTGTTCAGTTAATTGCACCAACCCTGCCAGTACATTATTCTAACCTTTGAGTTATATGTCTTGCACCTGACATTGTTACATACATGTATCCCTCACTTTACAAATGGGAGGCATTACTGAAAAACCAAATTGTAATATAAGATACTAGTACATTACTGCACAGTATTGTAAATTTAATATATTGTACTGTAATAGGATTCAAGTGGGGAAATTTTCGGAGTGATTGGAAATGATGTTCTTAGTATACTTTCTTTAACATCACGGTTACAATTACTCATACATACAGTTTTTGTAGAGCTAAATTAGACTTAATAAAATTTTAAGACATAAAAATTGGAAAATTATGGGTAACAGGAATCAGACCATTTTGCAACAAATTTGACACACATACACACACACACACACACACACATACACACACACAGGGAAAAAAAAAACATATTTTAAACATTCCATAAATAATTAAGATAACACTGTGCTGTGCTTAGCAGAAAAAGGAGAGAACACACAAGCACTTTGTATTTAACTTGTTAATATCAGTTTGGATTTTCCCCTGCTTAAAACAAAAATGTGTTGCTTCCCAGAATAAGATATGAAAAAGTGCCCATAATAGCAAAGGGCTTAATGTAATTTTTAATCTGGCTGCTGAGTTTTCTTGACAAGTAAATTATTGACCATTAGGCTTGGCTAAATAAAATTGTATCTTCAAATAATTGGATATATGTACTAAGGGATACCTGCATTTAACCATACCATATGCTTGCCCATTGATTCATATTCGACGTCCTTAATGCGTACCTAACCACCGATACATTTTTCACCCCTTAATGCATGTCTGACCATTGTTGTGTGGCTGACATTTTGCATGGCTAACATAGATATTGCATGATGAGCAGATGTGGAGCAAGAGAAACAGCACAATGAGCTGATGCATGACATTACTGGGTTCCGCGGTGAGCGACTGAAGCGTACATCCACCTCTGAACACATCGTCTTGCCCACAGCTCAAGGTAGGGCACAAGTGGGCACACTTTTCAATTCAGTGTGAAGTGTGTGCTTACAAACAAGAGTGAAGTATGTTGCTTGCTTATAAACTAAAGTTTCTGATTTGTGTAAACAATCCCCCTCCCCCCCACCCCGTGTAAAACAATACCGGTAATATGAACTGGATATCTGCCTTACTGCACAATCATTGATTGCATAGCAGCACAATTTACTGGATTTTTTTTTTGGGAGGGGGTCATCTTTTTTTTTTTTTTTTTTTTTTTTTTTTTTGCAAATGGCTGTCACTGATGATTCCCACAAGATGTTGCAGCGTTTCATGCTAAGTGTGTATTTATATAGTACAGTATCTGAAATTTCATGCACCATACAAATAGACGATATTAATGCACCATATGATTAGAGATTGATGCCAGCTTATTAGGCTTTGTCAAGAACCTTGGACAGAAGATGGTGAGTACTGTGTTGTAGGCTATCTGTAGGGCCCCACAGCTCTCCATTCTTCACCAGGGTTAATAAATGTAGTGTGTGTGTGGGGGGGGGAAGGCTGCAGGTGCTATTTTAGGGATACTGTATATCTGATATTTTTATGGAAATTTGATTGGTCTAATTACTGTATCCAAAAAAATTTTAAATTGTGAGATTGGCATAAATATATGCAGCTCCTCATAATTCAGTTTTTTTCTCTCTCTCACTGAATAACAACAATAGAATTGAGTTTTATGTCTATAAGGAGTCACTGTACATAGTACGGTACATGTATTTTCGAAACACCTTAGGCCAGTTTGGGATGACAGCCTTGGCCTTGTCAGTAGTGTAAGGATTATAGGAAGAACCACAGGTTTTTTAATACAGAATGTGACACTAGTCTACTTTTTTTAATGCAGAATGCTGATTTGCAGTTACAGCAAGCTCTTGCTCTGCTTCTCATTGCTGCACGTCTTACTCAGTTTGGCTTTTGAACAGTTTGGTACTTCTGCAACTGGTGATGGGTGACACTACATTGATCATAGTAGGATTTTGGTGTTTTGGGACCTGCATGATGTGTGTCTGGCTTTCAGTAGAATTTATGTTTCTCTTATGTTTCAGATGTTTTGGCACTTAGCTTTATAGAGGTGTAGTGGTTACCTTTTTTGCATTTAGTTTTTAGAATTTATCATCGAGAGTACTTAACTTGAAATGGTTAGCTGTAGGTACAGTATTTTGTTGCTATGTATTTGTCAGATGCATGGAGCATTTATTTATTTATTTATTTACTTATTTTGTACTGTACTGGCTGGGCTTGGTCATTTTTATATAGTATATTAGTTTGGCAGTATGTAATCACTGGGCACTACATAAAACTGCCTAAGAACTCTGGCATATGTGTGATGTCGTTCAGTACATCACATATCACAGTTCACATTGTATACTATTGTAAGTCTTAATGGAAAAAAAAAATTGCTCTACTTCAGAATATAAGAGATCTAAGGACCAAACTCAGTCACTTTTTTGCTTTATTTTGGCTTTCAGTATCCATATGGTTATTTTCATATTCCCACAAGTACCCCCCCCTCCCCTTTCTCTCTCACACACACACATACACACATAGCTGCATTCTTGTCTGCCAGGGAGGCTCCCTAGCACTTGAGTTTTTTGTCTGATTAACCTTTCTTCCTCTGCTTTTCATATTACTTTAGTAGTGACATAGTTAATGTAAATGAACTAAGCTGTATAATATGCCATAGGTTGATATTTACAGTAAAATTTATGTTTTTCCCTCATGAGTCCTTGGTAAATTACAGAATAATTGCCATTAAAGTTCCAGCGCTAGAATAATGCTCCATCCATCCATCAATAAAACCTACGTTGCCCCACGAGAAGTGTAGGAGCCCAGGGCTAGGCAAGATGGTCCTGACATTTAATATGAGAGTGACCAGCCTCACTCATCCTTGAGTGGCATTACGTGAGCAGTAAACCCCAACCTAATTAGCTTATTACCTTTAGTTTATGGAACCACTTGTGTGGGAAAAATTGGCATCGAATAATGTTCCTGACTTGATAATAAGAGGAATGTCTTTATGGGAGAGAAAAAGTGCTTGTGTGCCACCTTGACAGATTTTAATACTATGAAATACAGACCATCCTTCATGAACAACATCCTTCCCCACAAACAATCCTTGAGCCATTCCTCCGCTACACATTTTTATTGTGCATGGCGTTCCTCTGCATGGTGTGGTGCTTGCAGACGTGGAGGCAGAGAAGCAAGCCAAAGCACACCTTCAGGCGGTGGAGGGATTCAACGCAGCCAACCTCAAGCACACAGACACCAAGGAAAAAATAGTCTTACCAGCAAAGGAAGGTGTGTGTCCTGCATGTGCCTGATTTCTTATTGTTTTATGTGAGAAGTTGTTTGTGGTTTGTTTGAATTTCACCCCTTCAGCATGAGTGCATCATTTTTATATTTTTCCTGTCTACTTATATGAGGCGTCTGGTTCCAGAGGGGCGTAACCTAAAAACCATGGTTTTTCACTACGGCAGTATAAAGTTGATGAATGGTTTTCATCATGATTTTGTTACAATTAGTATGGTATGTTGTTATGATACCTATAGACTCGACTCTGCTAGTACTTTGCAGTGTTTTTTTTTTTTTTTTTTTTTTACGGCATTTATTCAGCACCCCGACCTAACTAGCCCTCATAAACTACTAATGGTTGTACCAAATAATGCAACCTAACACATTACTAATAAGGGGATAGAAACCTGTGAAAATTTCAACACGCTATGAGCTTTTTTTTTTTTTTTTAATTGTGATTTCTACCAATATTCTTATTTAAAGTTCATACAGGTGACTTTTAATAAGTTAATAGTTGATTAAATACTGAAAATAATATAATATGTACACTTATCAATCCCTTGTCGCCAGTACTGTATCTAAGTTCATGGGGTGGTGGTGGGATAATAATCCAGGAAGTTGTCATCTGGGTCAGACTAATGCATGCCTAACCACTGTCTCGTTTCTTCTTAACAACGTGTTTTCCCCACGTGTCAGTCTTTCTTGCACGCTTCTTAGTATGCTCTGGACGTTGGTCCTCACTCTCACTCTCAGAAGAACTCATTTTCAGGCAGATATCCACATAAAATAACAAAAATATGGAGAGGACACAAAAGTGCGTGGTCACAACATGCGTATTAAAGGGATGACTGCCAAGCCGCTATGGTAAGAGGCATGTGATTGGTTGAACCTGAGCCTGGAGATGACAATATTGACGGGTGTGTGAGGTACGCTTATTGGCTGACTGGCCCAGACTCGGGGGGTGCTGGATACTCCTGTCTGGGAGCTGTAAAACATTTCTCATCCGAGGTTTGTGCATCTGAACCACCAGACTTCCAACCCTATTGTCCCCCCACATTAAGGCTGCATTTCCCTTGAAATTTTCCACCACGTGGTGCAGCTAGCCTTGACGAACACTTTCCTGCTTCTAACACAAAATGGCGGATTTGAGGGTTACGCCCCTCTGGAACCAGACGCCTCATATGTTCAGCTCAGGAAAGACTTTGAACTGGAGGAGTTGAGTACAGCATTCACTACAGGCAGTCTGCCACCAACAGCCACATGAGCCACACTACATGTATGTGCTTCATGTTTGTAAACTGCTGTAGAACTTTATCAGTGATGTAAATCTCACTGTAAGCTAAGCTACTGGTGTGTGGTGTATGTAACATAGCATCTGGTGCAAGTTACTTCATTGAAAAATCTCAGCTGCAATTGAAAGAAATGTAGCACACACTTGTAGCATGGGTTTCATAGCTTTTAGTGAAGCATGGCCTGGGGTGCTGTACTAAGCTGAATCAGAATTATCCTGTATGATAGTAGCAAGAATAAACTACTAATGATGTTCACAAAGCACAAGCTGAAGGAGGTGAAAGAAGTACACACAGGGTGTTAGAGGTAGGTGCTCCATTAAGTGGAAATGAGACATTCCACATGTAATGTACAGTAGCTCTGTTCTGTAGCACAGTATTACTCAGGAACTGAGTTGAATACTGTACTTAATATCCAAGTTGTTTGCAGTGAGTGTTTTGAACCATTATAATATTGATATTAGGATAGACTTGTAAAGTATGTAATATCTAGGTGGATAATTTCATTGGCAGATATTGAAACAGAACGAACACATCAGAGCATATTCCAGGGAGTAACAGAGTTTGACAAGTCATCTATGCGTCATGCTGAAACCCAGGAAAAAATAGCCCTTCCAGCTAAAGAAGGTAGAAGTCACAACTAGTTGGTCTGCTTCACCTAAAAGTTTAACATTGATTCGCTATTAAAGGCGGTAACATGTCAAGGGTAAATACAGGGATGATGCAGCAATTTAACTTTGCTCATTAATTCACCATAATTATGAATTAACATAATGCAACTTCTTTTTATGCCAGCCGGCACAGGTAAATTGTCAAATTTTGCATGATTTTAAATTCTGCTTCTGCCAGTAATTAAAGAAAAAAGTGTTGGTGTAAGAGCAGGGGGATTTAACAAGAGCATTTCAGTCATATCAGCCCAACTCACAGTTTAACATCTTGCAAACTCATACAGAACTACTAAGCTGCAATTAATGCTGATTTCAATTTTGCTTTGAGATCAGGCTGTTTATTGTTGAGAACATGTTCCTTGTTAATGTAAGAGTTGTGAAAGTTCGGCAGACCTTTTTGAAGAAAGATTAGTTGTGATAAGTAAAGGCTCCAATATGTTGATGACTGACAAACAGGACTTGGATAATAAGTGACTGGCTAGTCAAAAAGAGACTTCCCTTCAGGGCAGTTTAGGGTTTGGTCTTTAATAAACTATGGACAGTTGAATAACCTCAGAGCTGGCGAGTTAAACGTATTTAATATTGTGACATTAAAATTTTGAAGGAGCCGTGGCTCAGTGGGTTAGAGCGCTCTGGCCGTAGGGTCGGAGGATCGAATCCACCCAAGGGTCATTGGTAGACATCAGGAAGGGCATCCGGTCATAAAATGCTACACGCTCCAATCCAAAAAGGCCGACGCATGCAAGCATGTTGCAGCCTTTAAAAACGAAACGAAAAACGAAACGAGGAATGAAAGAAACTAATGTAATTTGTACAACTTTTTACTTGCTTTAGCACACAATCTGACAGGAATTATTAATAAGTGTGCTTGGTACTCTTAAAAAAAATAAATAAATAAAAAATAAAATAAATGCCTTATGGCCTCTGGTGCCTGGTGCTGGAGTTTTGTTATTCAGTTCAGATATTGTAAATACTGATTGTTTGGAAGGAAATTCTTGAATAAACATTTCAGATTCAGTACAAAATGGCATTTGAACAAATGACACAACTATGCTTTACCTTGACTAAATACTCAACTTGTATAACAATGGTTCTACCTTTACCTGTATTGACTGTGATTGTGGAAGTACATTTCTGTTAAACACAGTGTGCACGATCAGCTGAATATTAATGTTGCTTTCATTTGTTCAGTTCTTTATCACACAACTGAAACTGCTGTGACCATATTGGCCTTGATATGAATCAGTGTACTGTATGTATATGATAGGAGAAAGGAATTAAAATGTTTAAGTACCTCAAACACTGTGATTTAAGGCAGGTACAACTTCTTTTGTATATTGTCTTTATTCATTTGATATTTTGTTCTAACCTATTTGATTATTTATTGGTTGATTGCTAGCATACCTATTTAATTATTTATTTATTGGTTGATTTCCAGCATACCTATTTAATTATTTATTGGTAGATTGCTAGCATTTTTTTTTAATGTAGAAACTGATTTTGTTTAAGACTTAGGGTCTGTACAATATCTACAGGTGTATATAGTAGCAGCTGCCCTTTAACCCTCTTCCATACATGAAATTTCTAATGTTAGTATTAATTTTGTGTAATGTACAAGTATATAGCTGATAGAACCCCCCCCCTCAACCCCCATATTAATTTGACATGAAAGGCTTCAAAAATGCTTGTGTTCTCAATCTTAAAATATTGTTTAAAAAAAATAAAAAGCCTTTATCTTTCCTTAAAATTTTGAGGGGTGGGGGTGGGATGGGTGGGGGGATGGAGAGGAAGTGGGGAGGGAATGAAATTCAGTCATCAATTGCATACAGCCAAGTGGTGCATTTCTAACATGCTTTCATGCATCGACCCTGGTCACTTAATGACTGCTGTCTGTGCTGCTCAAACTCTGGCAACCTGTCTATTCAGTTGCTTATCCCTGAGGTCACACATTATGACCTTATCCCAGGTCTTTGATCTGCATCTTGCAGTCCTACCCCCGATGTTCACACTTCTCACCTTCTGCACCCAATTGTCATCCTCCATGCTCTCAACATGCCCAAACCATCTCAATCTACCCCTCCTCATCACATCGTGATGGCAGAGGACTGGATAACAAGGAAATTATTTGTTTGTGGCCACCCTCTATGATCAGGTAGATAAATGTCATAAGGGCACTTGTTGCACAAAAGCAGGTGGAAAGCAGAATGGATATGTAAAACCTTGTATGATGTGTAAGGAGAGATACAGTAATTAAAATGTTAATGAAAAGTGCAGTTTGTTAATGAATGGCTTGTTTCTTTCACTTGAATCACTGTTGCTGCTGTTTTGTCACAGAAGATGGGGGCCTGGAGCATTTATGGAAATATTTAATTGACTGCATAATATTTTACAGTACCTCCCATCATGGTTTGCTAGTGAACGCTAAACTTTGCATCAATTAGATTAGCTGGAAGGTGATTGGTGGATGCCTCAAGAGTGTTGCAAGATTCTCCACATTATGAAGTAATGTCTGAAGCACCTCTCATGAAAATTTACAGTGTGATTGATTGGCCCAGTTGAAACAGACTGTGACAAGGAAGATTCATGTATGTGAGAGGGTTAACATCATTGGACTCCCCTTGTAGTATATTACACACAACCTGTGAAGGCAAACTTGATTTACAACCATATCCAGTAGATGTGTAGCTTATGTTTCATAATGCTTTTGTGCACTGTATCATACTGATTTTTTTGGTTGTGTTGTCTTTAGGCTAGTCCCAGTTTTACCATGGAAAACCTGTATTATTTAGCTATAGGATCACATAGTTCATTTTGGACTTTTTTTTTTTTACTGAATTGTTTGAAGTATTGTGTTGTATAGCACTTGCATTCTGACCCTTCAGTATTTTGGTATAGTACTAGTTTAGCAGAGAAGTTGATTTTTGTAGTAGGAAAGACTGTTTAATATATATATATATATACTGTACATACATATATATACAGTCAAGTCGCCTATGGCACATGCTTCTGTGCCACAGTTTTTTATGACATGGTAAGGTGCCAGACCCCCCCCAAAAGAACCACGTTCATAAACTATAACTATGGTGCAGGCGCGGCAAAGTTTGAAGCGCGCAAGCAAATTCCCCTGGCGGTTGGCGCTTTCCCTTGTTTGTAAACAAAGAAAATGGCAATCACTTCAGCTCCAACTGTGGACTTTTTTCTCTCATATAAGGAGG
>JAGKTI010002742.1:17036-29189 GCA_018397915.1 Birgus latro | reverse complement strand
GCTTCACCAGTCTCTGCACTGTCCTCAGTCTAACACCATCTGATTTGCAATAAATGGGAGTTTGTGGCCAGCTTTGTATAAAGTAATCACTTCCACACGTTTGTCCTTGCTTGTGGTTACTTTAGGCATGATGAGAATGTGGTAGGTAACCAAATAACTGTGTTATTTGAGTCAAAACATGCCCTCGTGGTGCATCAAACACAGAGACAATCCTCCTCCTGTGGCTGCCCAAACATTACTGAGCCTGCTCCTGTGGTGCCAAACCTATCAAGCAGGGTTGCCAGCTCCCGCTGAAAAAGCGTCAGCTCATTTCGCATCACAGGGGAGGGTAGTATTGACCCTACTGCACTTAACGCGAAAAAGAATGATGTCGGCAATAAAATGTCAATACTTTCCGCGCCTACTGTATTTTCACCTCAGGTTTACAGTGATTTACACTGCAACATGAGTGACTTAGTGATGACAACCAGGAGGTTCCTGAATATTCACGAAACCAAAAATGTGACCCATCTTCTTGGAAACAGGCAGTTTTGCCTGGCAAAAATGAAATGCTGGGGAAGCATACATGAGTTATAGCACAGAAATGGGAGTGCCAGCTAGGAAAATCTTTCCTGGTAAGTGTGGTTGCTTCAACAACTTAGGCAATGATAAAGTGAGTGATCTGTTTACAGCTTTTCAGGCAATGAGTGATTTAACAGATAGAACAGTTACATTGCCAGTTATGTGAAAAGTGTTGCAATGAAGCGGCCTCGCGTCAAGGGCCATAAATCATGCAAGTCATGTACGATTAGTTATTGTGTTGATTATGCTAACTTATGATGTTTGTCGACCATCATTCCTCAGCATTCACGATTTAGGTGAGCATAGAGTTTGTTCTGTACTTGAGAAAGTGGCTAACTGGATCAGTGGAAACTGACAAGTGATGCATTGGTCTTAGAAACAAGTTAATAATGAACGGAAAGTACTAGACCGATGGTATACTGGACTACTGTCACCCCCCCCCAACACACACACACACACACACACACACACACACAGTACTAAATACATGCAGCACTAGTGTACATGGGTTGGTGATTGTCCTTCTTTTCATTTTTGTGGTTTTCATCCCCCCCCACACACACACACACACAAACCATAGAGGTACTATGGCATGGGCTTAATAAATGATCAGCATTATAACCTGATATATCTTATACAGTATTTTGTACTTTATTCTTTTATGTCTTAAAGTATTTTACCAGCTCTATTTTTTTAAGATGTTTATTGAAATCGGGCTGCTGGTTAATTACATACAATTCAAATTTTTAACTACAGTATATCTCAAAACATTGAGTTGGCATGTTCGTCGTTGTTTGACTAAACATCTCATATTACCTTGGGTGGCAGTGGGAGATTATGAAAACTAGGTCATGTTGACTTTAACCTCTCATGTGAAAGGTCTCCCTGTAGCGAAATGAAATGCAGGTACCAGTAATGCTTAAAAATATATGTGGTATACAGTATTGCTACCTCAAGGGCATAGGGCTATGCCCCTAGACTAGGCTGCTGTTTTAGTCCAGTAGAAGAGGAAGGAATTAAGCTCCATCACTGTGATGGGTCTCTCTGGAGCTAAATATGATTGTCATGGGATAGAAGAATGAGATAGAAAAGACTGGATAGTACTTTTGTGGTAAAGGATGATCATTAGTATTATATACCTTTCACTGGAAGAGATGTCCCCTAAGCTAAGGATTGTAGGAATGAGAAAAAGGTGTCATTGTCTTGTAGGGGGGTAATGGATGTAGGCACAACTATGTTACTGTAAGAGGTCTACCCAATACTAAATGGTATTTATTCGATCACACTGAAGGGTAATTCTGAATTTGGATGTCATAATTGGGAATTAGCAAATTGTTCATGATTTATCACTTGTAGTGCATTTGAAAATTTTATTCGTATCATGTAAGAAGGTGAGGGTGCTCACCATCCACTCACCCCATGTCATGCTGCTCTTTGGTGACTGCCCTTTCCTCTCTTCCTTCCTTCATTCCTCTTCTTTATTTCCTTCATTCTTCCCTCCTCCTTCTGCCTATGGGTACCTTGCTCTTCATTTTCTGCTTTTCTTTTCTTTCTTTCCTCTTTTTTTCTACCTTTGGGTGACTCTACAGTAAGTGACAAGCAAAATGGTTTCCTGTACACTAGGAAACCATTTACTATGCCTGGTGGTAACCATTTAACCAAATTATGGCACCTGGTGGTTTAGTGGCAGTTAAGGTGCTCCAATTGGATTGAGCCTGTGCAGGTTTCTGTCCAAGGGGTGGTTGAGGTTTATTGCTCATGTAATGCCACTTGGGGAGTAGTGAGGCTGGTCACTCTCATCTTAAATGCCAGAATCAACTTGCGTAGCCCCAGGCTCCTACACTCCTCATGGGGCATCACAGAATTAGATGATGGATGGATGGATGTATCATGTAAGGGTTTTATAGAAAGTATCCCATTCTCACCATATGAGCCAGTGATAATTTATTTTTTCATGCAGATGTATAATTTTTATTTATTTATTGTAACAGCTTACCCTGTTGAACATGACTACCCGTACTTTTACAGTTCAGTTATTCAGAAACTTCGTACAGGTTATATTAGGGAAGTTCTGATTACTACCAAACTAGGTACAGTAACTATCAATAATTCCTTTAGTTTTCCTAGACAAGTATTTAATGCTTATTATATTCAAGACATTGAATGTTTTATTTGTGGATCTGAAAATGTATCATAATATTGATACAGCGTGATACAAAAATGGTGTACTAATCATTATTTTTATGTAAATAAACCTAGGTAGAGATAGCTATATACAATGTATTTATATGGTATTGTGCTATGAAATTACTCACGTGAATTGAGTTAGCTGTACAAAAGGTTTATGTGAAGGCGTATTATGTCATCATTTAGAGTTTTTACGATGCATGTAATATTTCTTGTGTAATGCACAATAGGGAACAAATGCAGGCAGACCTCATTATAGTGTAATGATTTGCTGTAAGCCAGGAAACCACTTACAGTGCTGGGTGGTAGTCATATAACTTACTGTTATGTGTTCCCTACATGACAACTAATGGGTTGGTGGAGGGTTAATGCCCCTTCCCATAAAACAAGCAACTAAAATCAAATGGCCATCCCTTACATGATTATGGCTTCTGGTTATAGACATACAGATCTCATTATATATATATATATTTTTTGGGTTGGTTGGTTGGTTGGGGGGGGGACTACAAGTACTGTACTGTATATTGTGGGGGACTGGCAAATTTGCTTCAGTGATAGAACTTTAGCCCCTGTAACTTGGTGGTGTATTTTATATATTATTCTTGATACCTCCACAGAATAACATAGAAGGCTTGTGGTAGGGAAAAGGTTACTGGTGACTTTATATTTACCCCTTCACTCATATATATATATATATAGATATAGATATAGATATACACATACATACAAAATCTTAACCAACCATCCTGAAGTACCAAGAATAAAGTATAAAGGACATCCATGAGCTGAAGAGGTTGCTAGGCAATTTATCTGTAGTTTACTGTGGACTTAGGGAAAGAACCAAAAAAGCAGCATACAAGAACTTTCTGTACAGTGGTAGTTTGAGTGACCTGGGCCTGCATTATCATCAGCTAAAGAAGCTCCCTAACACCTCTTTCGTACTGGCCTGCTTTTGTGTATGACATGTTAGGATTCTCTTATCATATATGCAGACTGTGAATGCTTAAATATAATTAACGTAGAAGAGAAAATTCACATGCTATATGGAAAAAATTGCTAAGGAAGAGGTCCTAGAAAGCTTCTGAACCCCCTGAAAGCACAGGCCCTTTGTTATCAATACTGGTATCCAACAGATATTGAGATGGAGCGTGCTCAGATGGCACAAGAGGGTGTTTTACAGCGCCTTGCATCCTTTGACAGAAGCGAGATGAAACATGCCGAAACAGTGGAAAAGAATATCTTGCCCTCAAAAGAAGGTTGAATTGTGTGGTTAATGCTTGGCATCTAGTAACATTGTCACACACTGAGCTGGAGTTGATGCAGCTACTCATAGTTCTTAATCCCCTCAACTTTTTTTTTTTTTTTTATTTCAGCTACCTGCATATTTCGCTCAGCATGATGATGTATATTTTATTTTTGCTGCCTATAGATTATTTTGTTATGCTTTAGAGAGACCATGTGTAGTGATGGACAAGAAAATCACCATTTGCCCTTTACAATCAGATGTCTCTGGAGTTGCACAAAATTGTCTGAAGGGAGCAAAAATAAAATAAGCAATACATCACCAGATTCAATGGGTAATGCTAAGTGATAGTGTTATGTTATGAAATTTTTAACAGCACTGATCTCCTAGTTGGGTTGTTTTACTTTGATGTTATAGGCAACTTGGTTGCAGTGTAAAATAGTTTTTTTTTTTTCCCAGGAAGGGTTATAAGATTTTTTATTATTTATTTATTTTTATATGTAGAATGAAAATTAATCAGATGCTGTATTAATTCTATAACAATTTCAGGAAACCGCTTAGTTAGTCATAAGTAGCTAGATCTTATTACATTTCCCTCCCCCCACCCTCTACAGTACTTAACTGTTCTTGTTCTTATGAACTCTCTCCTGCCACAGCCTCATGCCTACATTTCTCAGACAGATTGTTCAGAAAATTATTCTGCATGTATGTATGAACAGCGCCTTGAGACACCCACAGTGTTTATGGATATTTTTAGCCTTTAAATTGGTTTCTGTAGCCTCCAAAGTGTGGTACAATTGGTGTAAACCACCTAAAGACAGGCAGAGAATCACAGATACCAAACACCCTCCCTCATTAAAGGCATATGTTTTGTAGTTCTAATGCGGTTACGATATGGGGCTAGTTCTATTAAAATGTGCCCTTTAGCCCGTTTGTTTGCGATTATTTTCATAATGCTGTAATTATAAATGCCAATACGTGTATTTACATATAAAAACTTTGGGAAGTGTAATGCATTTGCTCACAAGTATTGCCTCTGTTAAAGTTGCTTCATTATTAACTTGTAGATGAATTAAGATCAGTTTCTCATTTAAAGTTGCTCATGACCCAGTATGAATTTTTTATGAAGCTTAAAATTAGTACTTTTTTGCCTATAACCATTATTCATCAACCTGAAACATGTTACTTAGCTTTTCACATAATGTAGCATTTTTACATAAACAGATTTTAGAGTTTGTGAGCACTGACTGTGTTATTACCGGTGTCCAACAGATATTGAGAGGGAGCGTGCCCAACAGGGTTTGTTACAGCGCCTTGTATCCTTTGACAAAAGCGAGATGAAACACACTGATACAGTGGAAAAGAATGTTTTGCCCTCAAAAGAAGGTTGAAATATGTGGCTAATGTTCATTGACAAGTGACATTAACATGTTGAGCTTGTATTGATGCAGCTAAAATTTTCCTTGTATTGCCTTCAACAAAGAGATGTATGTTTAATATGAACCTCCATAAGACATTAAGCTTTGGAGAGGGAGATGATCCGGAAAAGTCACTTTTAACCCCTTTACAACTTGTGTGTGCGTGTACCCTGCATTACAGCACCTTGGCTTTTAACAAAAGCAAGATGAAACACACTGATACAGTGGAAGAGAATGTCTTGCACTCAAAAGAAGGTTGAAAAATATGATTAATGTTCAGCAATGAGTAACAATAACAGGTGCCGAGCTTTTGTCTTGTCCTCAAAAGAAGGTTGAAAAGTGTGACTAATGTTTGGTGATGAGTGATGGTGCTGAGCATTTGGTTATGCTGCTACTCAAATTTTTAAACTCAGTGTGAGTAGTTTGTTTTATTATTGCTGCCTTGAGATAATTTTATTTATCTTGGAGCAACAGTTTCTAGTGATGGGATTAGAATTCAGTAAGACCTCACTATAACGGACTAATTGGGCCTCAGGCCAGTTCGAAATATGCGATTTTCCAATAAAAGCGACATCCGGACTTACCCCTGCTAATCCTGACATTTTCCGATATATCAGACATTAGTCCGGATTGAATCAGTAGTTTTCACCACCATTGCAGTATTGTACTGTGTTATACCTTCACTACATTAATCAAATGGTATAATAATACTGTACTATGCACTGAAAAACATGTCTTTTACTTGTCTTATTGTGGTGAACATAGCTGAAGTTGTCAGGCAGTCCAGACTGCTTTCTGGCTATATCGGACTTTTTCCGATATATAGGGGTTTAGTCCGGTAGCTCCTCGAGTCCGATAAAAGCGAATTCCGGTCTACTGAAGTCCGTTGTATCGAGGTTTTACTGTACTTTATCTTACCATCATAACCTGATGTCTCTCCCTAAGCTGAATACAATTGTCTGAATGTAGCAGGAATAAAACTAAATATATTTTGGAGTGGGGGAGGGTAAGGAGGAGTTTTTTGTTTTACTGTACATAAGAAGTCAATTAAATTTTGCAGGGTCCCTGGCCATGTTGGGATTGCCAGTAATGAACGTGCAGACTTGCTGGCTTGTTCTGCTCTCTTCCTCTCACGTCTTCTTCTTGATCCATTCTTGTTCCTGATTGTTTTCCTATTCTTAATTGCCTCCTCCATGACCTCTGGCAAACTTCCTGGGACTCCCAGTTCACCAATAAGTTTCATCTTATTAAGCCTACTGTTCTTCCTTGGTCTTTTTCCAGTCATCCCAATCATCGTTGGTAGTACTTTCCTTGCTCGTCTTAGCTTGGGTCACACCTTCCTTACTCATGGTCACTTAACCCATGATTGCACAATTACCTTTTTTTTTTTTTTTTTCCCACCCCTTGTTTTCCAAAAAATAAAAGTTTTTTTTTTTTTTTTTATAAACTTGATTAACATCCAGGGCATCATCTGGGGAGGGGGGGGGAATAATAATAATCTCTCTCCATCTTTGAGTAGGGCCATGCATAAGTTTACACTGGAGAGTCGTGAAAAATGGAAAAAACGAGTTTTTTGTTTTTGTTCATTATAAACTTAAGATAAACATCCAGGGCATCATCTGGTGATAAGAAAAAATATCTCTCTCCATTTTTGCGTAGTGCCATACGTAAGTTTGCATAGGGGTGGAGTAGTTAACGGTGATGCATGACCAGCACAGCCTGAGCTGTGGCTTGCAATCTGCGGGTTAATGAGTGATGACCTCTCGCACTTTGTTCACGCTGCCTGTTCATACTTCGTGACTGTCGCTCTGCTTTTCCCTTCCTCTCATTATTACCCTGCCCCCTGTTGCTAACTGATTTCCTTAGTGAGTCTCCTATTCTATTTCCAAAATTATTGCTTTTCTTTCTGCACTGCATACGAGTATTGTGCATCTAATTTAATTGCCCTTTCTTCTCTACATAGCCTCTCTAGGCTTGGTGCTAGTTTTTCTCACTATTCATTCATTCAAGCCCATACCCAACTGTGGGTGTGGTGTTTCCTATCGAGGATGGGGGACAGATTTCATGTGTGTGTTGAAGCATATATTTTTAATTACTGTCACATAAAGGAGTGAAGAATAATTAGGCGCTGCACTACAGCTCTGATAGGGACTTGTAATGCTGCATCCAAATAACCTTAGGTTGTCATATATACTTTTAATTTCATATAAAGTTATTTAATTACTAAGTTACTGTTGAATTAGGTACAATAAAGTTGCTCTTGATTCATTATAAAATTTTGAAGGTAGAAATAAGCTTTTTGTGCCTTAGTCACTTCCATTAATTGTGTCCCCCTCCCCACCTCCCTTAAAGTAGCATTGCACACAATCTAGACTGGAAGTGAGCACTGACTGTATTCATTACTACTGGTGTCCAACAGATATTGAGATGGAGCGTGCCCAACAGGGTTTGTTACACCGCCTTGTATCCTTCGACAAAAGCGAGATGAAACACACTGATACAGTGGAAAAGAATGTCTTGCCCTCAAAAGAAGGTTGAAATGTGTGATTAATGTGACATAACCCGCTGAGCTTTTAGTTTTGATGCAGAGCCCCATATTTTTTAATCGCTTCAACTTGACTTGCAGTTTATATTACTTTATTTTTTGATGCAACTACAGTACCTGTATTTTATAATCCCCACAACATGATGTATATTTCAATTTTTCTTTTTTGGTGCAGCTAGCTGTAGTTCATATTCTCTTGAGCTTGACATATTTTCTAGTTTATTCTTCAGTTTTATGGTTTGGAGATACCCTCTGTAGTGATTGGACAAGTTGCTATTAACCCTTTCGCAGTTTGGTCTCTCTAACTTGATTAAAATTGAATGTTGCAAGAATAATATGAAAAAATGTCATTATGAATGGGGATAAGTTTAACAGATTAGTTCATGCAGAAATATGCTTTACAGCTCTTATAATTTTATATTTATTTATTTATTTTTTGTTTTGTTTTTTGTTTGTTTGTATATGCAGGATATGTAGTGTGGTGTTTAGTGTTTTCTCATCCAGGAAGAGATATAAAATTCTTTTTCTTTTCTGTGTGAAGTTATTTACATTGAAGCTGACTGTTATGATCATGTAATGTAAAGGAATGAAGAATAATTTGGTAAGAAACTGTACTATATAACAGTTCTGTTTGTTACACCAGATAACTTATTGTTATGTACGGTACACTGCTAATCATCCTTTTAATTTTCATTACAGAGTTACTGAATAAAGGTCCATTTTTCATTTAAACTTTCTCTTGATTCTGTATAAAGTTGTTTTGAGGTCAGAATTGGGGGTGGGCGGGGCTTTTAGTCCATCATGCAAGATGTAACATTTGTCTGCACACTTGTTAGACTAAGTGGGAACAGACTGTATACCCATTACTGGTGTCCAACAGATATTGAGGTGGAACGTGCACAGATGGCCCAACAGGGTGTATTACAGCGACTTACGTCATTCGACAAAAGTGAAATGAAGCACACTGATACAGTCGAAAAGAATGTATTGCCCACACAAGCAGGTCGAGATGTGTAATTGATACTTTGTGTTGAGTGACATTAGCTAACACTGTTAGAATATTTTTGTTTTTTAAGCATATTTTACTTTTTAGCAGAATTTGTTGAAATCATACTAAAATACCTTTGTGTGTGAGATGTGCTTGTTTGTAATGGTATTTACACTTTGTCATATGGTTTCAGGTATGGTTAAAAATTATGTGTATCATCTTTGATTATGGATTTGTTATGAATATAGTCTTTGTGTGCATTGTATTGTCTTTAAGGTATTTGTTACACAAAAATGAAGTTTGTTGTAATATAGAAATTGTTTAAGGTATTTTTCGTTGCCTTTAGCTGTTATTTTTCTCTGGAGCATTGATTAATCTTTATTACAGTACTAACATGTTTGGAGTAATCTTTTTGTCTGTGTCGATCTAACAGTAAACCTTTGCATGCATTTTTCATAATAACTGTACCATATATACAGTAAATGTAATGAGTTAATTGTACAATACTAACATGTTTGTATGAGTTCACTAATCTGAATGTCTTTTCATTTCAGATATATCATTACAGAATTGTGACATTATTGTGGAGTTTTAGTTGAACTGGTCATGGGTTAGTAGTGTAGTATGTAACACAGTAATAATTGTAATAGGAATAATTAATAATTATAATAATAATAATTTGGTCTTTTGTTTCTCAAGAGTCAGTTTTTCACACAAAATCTTAGATGGTGAGGAAATACTGTGCTTGTTTATTATGGAGGAGAGTAATGCCAGCACAGCCATATGAAAAGAAAATTATATTGAGTAAGTAACTGGATGATGAATGAAAAAAATGAATGAATGAATGAATATTCTTTTAGGCAATTAACTATGCAGTAGTGTACCAGCATTTGGTTAATATTAGTTCAGTGCTTGTATAGTGCAAATATTGTCTGCAGTCAGCTGTGCATTTCCCATCAGCAGTGGAGCATATGGTCAGAGTAACAATTACTCATTAATCTCTTCTTACTTGACAGACATTGATGCAGAGAAGGGCCAGCAGGCTCTTCGCCAGGGCATTGAGGGCTTTAACCCATCTGCCCTCAAGAAGACAGAGACCCAGGAGAAAAACCCACTGCCCACCAAGGAGAGTGAGTATCATGGAGGGCAGTGCTGCCTCAGTTAAAAGTTGAGGTTTATGTATATGTTTACTGAATTATTATTGACCCATTCTGGTGATATACTTGATTGTTAAAAGTATGTGCATTGTTTTATTACAGTAGCAAAAGTCAATTTGTTGATTGCAGACTCATCAATATTGGTATAATTACGGAGCAGGAAGATTGCGAGAGTTATGTAGCAATTTATATAGAAGTGCCTTGGTTTCTATGTTGATTAATTTAATGTAGCTTGTGTACCTAACCTTGGAACTCATGTTCTTGCACATTGCCTTGCTTATCAGGTGGTTTCACTCTTGCTCCTAAACTCTCTTGAAGCCTTAATTTGTTGGTGGTGATATAATGATTCCTTCCATTAACCTCATGACATTGTTACTGCTGTGTTGATCTCAGGAGCTTCGTTATTAGTAGTAGTATTTTTATTGATTTTTAATTATTATCATCATCATCATCATCATCATCATCATCATCATCATCATCATCATCATCATCATCATCATCATCATCATCATCATCTAATCCTATGTTGCTACGTGAGGAGCATAGGAGCCTGGGGCTAGGTAAGTTGGTCCTGACAGAGATGAGAGTGACTAGCCCCACTCATCCTTGAGTGGCATTACGTGAACAATAAACCCCCACCACCCCTTGGATATAAACTGACACAGGCTCAGTCTGGTTGGAGTGTCTTGATTACCCACTGATTAATTTAATCATCATTATCATCACCATCCAGACCTTCTTTCCCACCCTAGGGCAGGGTGAGGAGTAGCAGTGTCTAGACGGCCAAAGTTTGCCCACTTCAATGGGCCACTCTTCCATTCACTGATCGTTCAAGCCCTCAAAATCGTGGCTCAAAATGTTCAGTAGCTTCACATATGACTGTCAGATAGGGCCAGTCTGATTGCTCTCATGTTAAAAGGGAGTGCAAAATCCCTGCTCATGCACTTCTCTGCACAAAACTCATCCAGTCAGCCATCTCTTGTCAGTCCCTTAGCCTCACCAACTTCCATACCTCTCTTCCTCACATACTCATCCACCATGTCCCTCCACCTTCTTCTTGGCCTACCTTGCCTCCTCCCTCCTTCAAATTTGCTCAGATATAGAATTATTATTATTATTATTCACCTCATGTAGATGATTCCTCGAGACTTGGTTCTTTCGTTCCTTCAGTTTTGCCATTGGCACGATATTTATATGCTCCTCATGGGGCAACATAGGATTGGATGATGATTGAATGAATGAATGATGTTTTTTCTTTGCTGTAGTGGTAGTACTTTACTTTTTCGTAATGTTTTGCAAAGAGTACTCTGCTCATTTCGTAGTTGTCTCCAAGCTATTGAGGATTGAGCTTCACTCATTGTTGCCACTGCTGTGGATGAACCATACAGATTCAGGTACTAGACATGACTGCTATGTCTTGTGTCCACAGTGAGGCAGGACCATTCCTTTGAACCGGTATATTTCCCCACCAGCAGTTCATTGGTAGGTGAAAGATGCCACAGCAGGAGTCAAATGTCAGGTTGAACCCACAGTAATAAAGAGTACAGAGTGTAACTGAAGAAATGGCCACCTTTTGTATGAAAAGTATTCCAACAGGTTAAAAGCAATATGTCATTGATAAAAGTAGTGTCCTGCTAAGTCAACATAGCTGGTACAAGTGAGGCACATTAGGATCCTTTGTAGATTTTTCCAGAAAAACAAACAGCTAAATTTGCACAGACGTTTAAGTTAAGGTGGCATATGCGAAAGGGGGGGAAGCCAGAATAATTTCCTGAATAATGAACGTAGTTGAATATGATGGAGAATGGCTCATTTCACTTGTGAAAGACATGGGTTTGATTAATGATTTCTGTTAAGGAGCAGAGTAATAGAAGAGGTGTGGATCAGCAGAACATTGACTGCCCTAATTGTCTCTCCTGTTTTATGTGGCTCTTGAGTCCATATCCATTCAATTCTTTGTTGTTTTTGAGACACCAGCCTTAAGGGGGGGAGGGGCAGTTCTAATTTTGGAAGAACTGGCAAATCAGCTTTATTTGTAACAATATAATTTAATA
>JAGKTI010002742.1:0-12016 GCA_018397915.1 Birgus latro | reverse complement strand
TAATTCCGTTCCTGACGTCACTAACCCCATCTGTGATATGATATACTTTTTCCATTGACCTAATTCCTTCACGATGCCGTGTCTGTATTTCCAGCCCGACCGGCGTACATAACTTGTAGCCGATGATCTGGCTTTGTGCTGGATTTTGGCACTAGGTTTCTATTCTAACCCTTTGTTCTCTCTCTCTCTCTCTCTCTCTCTCTCTCTTGCCACTCGTCTGTTCCCTCTCCTTTCTTCCTTTATCAGTCAGTATCCTACCCTCACTCTCAGTCCTTTTCAATTCTCATCCTCTTTATCTCGTCTTTTTCTTCCTCCACCTCCTCTTTCAGTTGCGTTCATGACTTCTTTCATCATCTCTTTCTCCCCCTCGCTCTCCCCTTCTTTGTTGTCTGTCCTCTTTATTTTTTCACTTTTCCTCAGTCCTCCTTTCCTCTCCCTCGCATTCGCTTCTATTCTCGTCTTCCACCTTCCTCGTTCCCCACCTGTTGTTCTCTCTACTCCATCTTCCTTCTTCCTCTCTCCCTTCTCTCTCCCTCTCCCGTCCCCTCCTCTCCCTTCCACTTATTTTTTCTCCCTCCACTCTCCTCTCCTACCACCCTGTGTTCCCCCTTCTCTCCTGTTCCCTCTACTTTCATACTCTCTCTTTCTTTCCATCTTTTTCTTCATTTTCCCTTCCTTCTTTCATTTCCCCTCCCATCTCCACCATCTTTTATTCCCTACTCTTCTCCTCTTTCCTTCATCGTCTCCCTTTCCTCTCTCCATCCACTCATACCCTTTGCCCTTTCACCCTCACTTCCCTTATTCTCACTCTTCCCTTTCACCCTCACTTCCCTTCTCCTCTCTCTCTCTCTCTCTCTCTCTCTCTCTCTCTCTCTCTCTCTCTCTCTCTCTCTCTCTCTCTCTCTCTCTCTCTCTCTTCCCCTTCTTTTCCGAAAGGACGGGAGTTGGAGTCGGCTGATCAGGTAGAGAGCAGACTACTATATGAAATATATGGTTGAAACACATTTTCTTCCACAAGACCCAACCATGTCATAAAGAACACCCCCTCCAATTCAGTTACACGAGTTTTAAACGAAACAGGTGTAGCATATAATCAAAATGGACGGTGGGTATCAGCGCCAAATGGTGATATGTGGAAGTGTAATTGACACGTAGGAGGACTGTTGGGCCCCAGGGAACGGACTGTTTAATCTGTCATAAGTCTTTTTCACACACACACACACACACACACACACACACACACAAATACTTTTGCATGTTCCTGTTATCGTCCCCCACTCCCATCTTCCTTCCGTCCCACCCTTTATTCTTCCCTTCTTTCTTCATCCTCTCATCCCTTCCTCTCCTCTTCTTTCCCACTTCCTCTCTTCCTCCATCGCCCCCCTCTCTCTTCCGTCTTCCCTCCCTCCCTCCCACTCTTTGTCTTTTCCTTCTCTCTTCCATCATTTTCCTTCTCTTTCCTCTTCCTTTATCCCGCTGTCCTTCCTCCCCTCATCCTTGCGTATCAGCCCCACCCCCTCAGAACATCCGGTGCCTGAGACCGCCCAACGTCCTCTCCCTCCCTCTCTCCACTCTCTCTCCCTCCCTCCCACCCATTCCTCTTATTCCGCCCATTTGTGTGCGTGGGCAGGAGGCACCGCAAGCTACTCCCGCCGTATACGGGAATTTCCGAGAACGCGCGAGAAGGAGGGGGAGACTGACGATGCGGTGAAGGAAGGAAGAAAACGAAAGTCGGTGAACTTGAAGAAAGGAAGAGAGAGAGAAAAAAACAATAGATAGCATAAAAAATAGAAGCTTAAAAAGAGGCGAATTTGATAAGAAGGGGTGGATGATATGTTGTGCTGAATGCGCGCCCTAGTGACAAGCCAAAGTGCGCATGAAAAATGGGTATTATACTTTGAAATGCAATATCAAGTTTGTATTTACGGTCATCTACAAGGAATCATTCGTGACGGAATTAACTTGATTTCAAAAGTGAGCAGTAGTGTATTTTCATTCCATAGGTAGGTAATTATTATATGTATGGCAGCAGCTTTTTTTATTTGTTCGTCGATTAGAAAAAAAACCGTTCCCAAGTAAAACAAATTTGCCCTGATCTAGCAAGAGTAAAATATTCGATATTTCTCACGTCTGGGAAACGTTAAGTTATATAAATTTAGGCCTAAAGTGACTAACTGGTTCTTCATTTGTTCCCTTACTCCTTCTTGATAATACATTTTTTGAATTACATAAGTTTAAAGTTATATAATTGGCGCTTCACTTGTTCACCGACTCTCCATCACATTCCTCTTCCGGGCCGCTCCACGGTGAAGATGATGCTGATTCTTTTCTCTGTGTTTGTGGTGAGTATGTGGTTCTTCTACGTTTGCAGCAGGAATTTGAGTTTTTATGATTGTGAAATTTTGATACAATGGATGGGAACAAGAGAGGAATATATTGCAAGCGAGTGGTGTGTTGATAGCATGTGATTTCTTAACGTTTGCAACAGAGTTCAAAGTTTAGGTGACGTGAATGCAAGTTAAGACGATGAAAACAAGGGTATTATTTGTTGAGAGAATACGATATGCTTTAAGAGGAAGATGATGTTTAGGATAAGTGTGTGAGTTTGCTGATTGAGTGTCTTCTGAAATTTTGGTAATGTGCATGAGAACAGAGAGGAACTTGTCTGTAGAGAATGACATGTTGTTATAGCCATATTACTTAACTTTGTCCATTTTTTCGTCCTTTGAGGCATATTTTCCGTTACTTTGTGGCAGAAAAAAAAAATACTGCTATAGCTCTACATCACATCATTTTCATGGCACTTCTTCGTGACCAGCATCATGTTCTACTGTTAATTTATTCCTACAACTCGGCAGTTAAGATGGATAGATGGAAATTTTAGGCCAAGATAGGATAAAAAGGGTATAGTTCCGTCAGTCTTTGGTTCGTGCCGCCACCAGACGATTTTACTCAGATTAGGAGACACCCTCGTAGTGAAGGAGTTAATGAAGGCTGTAGCAAACCCCTCCAGTTCGAAAAGCATCGTAGGCCGAATGAAATCGTCTGGAGATAGCAAGAAGGAATAAACTCTACTTTAGGTCCTTACGGTGAAGAATTGAAGTTTTTGTTTATTTTTATTAGTTATTTATTCATTTATTTTGTATTGAAAACAGGAGAATCTATGCACTATTGCCCGTATTCTTGTCGGTTAAGGAAGCTCCCTAACACCTCTTCCTAAGCGATTTTGTTTTTCTTATTACACCTTTGCCGTCCTCTTCTGTGTCACTTGAATAATTCTGATATCACCGTACTCTGCATAAATAACGTGATATTTACCAGGCGTATCCAAAATTAAATAAATAAGGAAGGGGTGTTTGGGAGCCTCCATAACCAACGAAGATGCATGCCTTACCCCTTTCACTACCAGAGGCCTCTACTTATGGTCTGACTAAGCTCATCTTGTGGCAGTAAATATCAAGTACAAAGTTTATTACGGTAATGACACTGAAGGACGTAGAAGAGCTTGTTAGTCACTGGAGCATTACAAGGAGCTTCTCTGTTACACCCTGAAGATTTTCACAAGATTTTCACATGAGTACTTCACTCCAACGAAACCCCTTACGGTGCAGCACTCCAGCTCCCTAAGGATTTCCACATGCTAGGTTCTTCACTTTAGCGACGGCTTATATGTTCTCACTCCTGTCAAGTCCCCCCTCCCCTTTTTTTTCTTTTTCTTTTTCTTTTTTTACCCTTTCACTTTTTCACCACCCAAAGTCTTTCAGAAGTTTAATACACTTGGCGTCTTCCAAGGCGAAAAAGAATTGCGTCACGATGGCAGAAAAAAAATATATATAAACAAAGTATTATTGCAGTCTGAGGAAATTATACATACTCTTTCCATTACGTAAGGTATATTCAGTCAGAGAAAAATTATTTAACGGGAGCAGGACGACTCTGAAAGGCGTCGCGGTGCTATATGCGTAAATGTTAGAGTCGCTTGTTTCTAACCCATCCACTAACATTCTTCTCTCCTGAACGAAAATATAATCATCTGACGGTAGAATGAATAAAAGACAGAAGACGTTACGGCATGAAAGACACATTTATTTATTTATTTATTTTTGAGGAGGCTGATTCTAAATATTCCGTTTGAAAGAAGGGGCGTCAAGGTACTGAAAGGGATATAGCAAAGGTTATAAATAGGGAAAAATTGACTTTCTGAGGATAGGAAGACACTGTTCAGCTGAATAAAATCGTCTGACGGTAGCAAGAATAAAACAGTTGGGATTTCTCGTCCTTGAAAGGTTACTGGATACTGTATTTAAGGTTTTTAGGGCGATTAGTTACTCCAGTGCTGAAGAAAACCGTCTGATGGTAGCAAGGGGAGAATAACTGAATGTTTCTCACGTTCTAAACGGTTAAGTGAACATCTAATATATTTGAGAGAGAGAGAGAGAGAGAGAGAAGATCAGCAATTTGTATTTCTCTGGATTTCTGACATAATATTCTTCTTTTTCCTTCCCTCCTCTCCTCTCTCTTCCCTCCCTCCCCTTTCCTTCATCCTCCTCCCTCCTTCCTTCTTCTCTCCTTCTTCCCCCTCTCCATCCTCTCTCTTCCTGCCTTCCATTCTTCCTCCTCCCTCCTTTCTTTTTCACCTTTCTTTTTTCTCCCCCCTTCTTTGTCTCCTCCTTCCCCTTCACACCCTCTCTTTTCGACTTTCTTTCTGTCCTCCCTCCTTCACTTCCCTCGACCCTCCCTTTTCTCACTCGTTCCCTCCTTTCTCCCCTTTCCCTTCCCCATTTCTTCCCACTCCACCCTCCTTTCCTTCTTCCCGTCCTCCGTTCCTCTGATCCCTCTCTCCATTCTCCTTTTCCCTACGTTATACCATTGCCCCTCTCATCTCTCTCTTCCTCCCATTCCCTTCGTTCCTCACCTTCCCGTCCACTTCTCTCCCCCTCCTTCCTCCTCCCCCACTTCCCTCTTCCTCCTTTTACATCCCTCTTCTCTTACATCCCCCAACCCTCTCTTCTTCCACCCATTCTCCCCATCTCCCCCCTTCCCCCATTCTCGCACTCATCTTTCCATCCTCTTCATTCAATATTTTGCTTCCCCTCTTTCACACTTCACCACACCCTCATCCCCAATTTTCCCTCCCTCACCGACTTCCTCCCTCTCTTCCCTCTTCCTCCCTCCTCTGTTTAATATTACACTTCTCTTTCTTTGCCTTCTCCTTTGTCCTCCCTTTCCCCTTTCTCTTCTCCTCCTGTCCTCTTCCTTGCTTCTTCTCCCCTCCTATTTCATTCATTTCCCCTCGGTCTGCACTTAATATTTTTCGACCACCATCCTCCCCCCTCTCTCGTCCCCCACCATTCCTCCCCCCTCTCTCGTCCCCCACCATTCCTCCCTCTCCTTTCGCCTATTCCCCATCACTCTTCCTCGTTCCTCTTTGTCTCTCCATTTTCTCTCCTACCCTTTCAATGTTCATTCCCCTCCCTCCCTCCCTTCCTCCTCTCTCTATTGTCCATTCCTTATTCCTCTCCACCCCCCTCTTCCTTTCCTTTATTTCCTCCCTCCCCCTTCCCGCAGGCGTGCGTGTGTGGTGTGGGGGGTGCTGTGCCCTCCTGCCCCCCCGGGTGCACGTGCGAGGAGGCCCCCCTGAGGGACGCGTCGTTCGTGCTGGCCTGGATGACATCATGGGGTGAGGACGACCTGCCACAGATACACCCCAATGACGTAAGTGACAATAGTGATGATAATGTTTGAATTTGTTTTAATAGTACATGATTGCATAAATGTATTGATAGTGATTTCCGATGCAAGTGAATATTTTATTTACTTATTATTTATGTATCTATTTGTGTTCAGGTATATTTACTTACAACATTGGAGCACTGATTGAGAACCTCTTGGAATAGAAGATTAAAAATGTTCTTGTAATGTGTAGGTAATGATATTGTGGTGTGTGGTACAGGTACGTGATGCTGGGTCCATGGTGGGTGTAGGTACAGCCGCCAGCGCGGGTGTGGACGTGGATGTGGTGGGAATACACGCCACTTGTGCCCTTATGTCTGACACCAACCTCACACACCTCACACACAGCCTACCTCCAGAAACCATGGTATGTCTTGCACCTCAATGGCAGACAAGTACTCGTATTATAAGTCTCGCTCCTCCTTTTTGACTCCATAGCTTACCTTACACCTCATCAATCTTTTCATTGTTAGAAGCAGTCAGTATCTCACCTCACTTATCACCTCTTTCCAGATACAAAGGTTCTCCCCCTCTGCTGTACTCAAGAACCTAGGTGTTATGATGCATTGGTGTGTTGCCGAGGTGTATCCAGTTTTTTCCTGATGGCACTCCGTTGTTTATCAAAATTACTTTTGTTTTGAAATTATAATCGTTGCCACTGGACTGATGAGTGAATGCATATGAGTCTCATTTCTCCGCTGTGTTCGTATATCAGTTCTTAGGCTTCTTTTTTCCATTTCCTGAATCCTACTCATCACATTTATTCATTGGGTCATCGGATAATGATGACCGTTTACTAATTGGTGGGGCATGAGGGGTTGATGGGAAGATCAGTATATTATGACTGATATCTGTATTAGTAAAGAATTTGTAAGACACATCAGATCAGCTGTTGGTAGTTTGAGGTATAGGATAATCAACAGCACCTTGAGTTGAGGGATGGTGATGATGGAGGGGGATGAAATGTCTTGTGAAGATCCTGCAGAGCAGAGGAACAAACAAAGCCAAGAGGAAAACATAGGGTAGAGAGGCTGGTATTGTGCCAGAGGGATTAAAGTAAGATGGATCCAGGAAACAGCATGAAAAGTCTCGGGATAATCACTTTAGGGTTAAGTTAAAGGCTAAGAAATTCACATTCGTGTAACAGGAATATTCTGTTCAACCCGAAGAGTGCCTGGAAGTTTGATTGATGGTGTATATATAATTCTGTGCCCTGCCTGGTCAGCCATGAGACCTTTCAGCAAGGTCTGTTTTCTCTAGTCTGTTCGCACTTTGGAACAAAAACAGGGACATAGATTTGTAATGCGACAGTTACATGTTGTAGTGTGAGGGAATGCCTGTTCGGTGGTTTCCTTGTCAGTCATGCATGCGCTGTCCCCAGGTGTTGACGGTGCTGCAAAGTAGCGGTGGTGGCGTAGTAGTAGTGGAGGCGAAGCACCTGGAACCACTACAGCAGCTGCGGGCACTCCACCTGCAGGGATATGCCAGGCGACACACCACACAGGTGTCTGGCTACTTTCCCAACACTGTGGCCGGCATGGTGGCACAGAAGGAGGCTGCTATGGCAGCTGCAGCAGAAGGTTTGGGTGAAGGTGAGTTACAGATGGCGATTTCCGAGGACGCCCTGAATCCTCTTTCACAATTGCAGCTGTTGGACCTTCAATACGTACGACTGGTGGCGGGGTTGGGAGAGGGCAGGGGAAGGCTTAGGCGACAGGTGGAGCCCGTTGCATCAGACACCCTACTCGATTTGCCCCTTCCCTACTTCCTGTCACTGATGCAGCAACTGAAGGATGCTGATATTGACATCCCACCTGAGCTGCTGGCCCTCCTGCCCTCAGATGAACCTCATCCCGAAGTGGAAGTGGTGATGCTGGATGATGAGCCAGAACTTGTGTCGTATGAGGTGCTGCGAGCAGGTGGAGGGGAGGACTTGCAGTTGGCACCCTTCCTAGCTCAAAGGCAGCTGCGATACCTGCGGTTGGCACATGCCAGGCTGGATCACGTTGGCAGAGAGTTGTTGCGGGGGTTGGGGAAGCTGCACACCCTGACACTGGAATACAACAACATTAAAGTGCTGCCCTCCGACATGTTTGCTGCCACACCACACCTACAGCACCTCTCTCTCGCACACAACAGTCTCTTGGCACTGGACGCAGACAGTCTTGCCGGGCTGGATGACTTGGTGACCCTTGACCTAGACCACAACGAATTGGAGCAGCTTGGTCCCACCAGCTTCCCACCTTTGCCAAAGCTGGCCACACTGCGTCTTCTAGCCAACCCTCTGACTCACGTCTTCCCTTTCACCTTTGCCAACCTGAATGCTACAGAGACCCTGGTGATGGGATCTCGCTTAGTGGCCGCTGAGGTGCACGAGGACACATTTAGTACATTAACTGGTCTTACCACACTCAGACTGGACAACACCACCCTGGCCAGCCTTTCACACTCACTATTGTCTGGCATGCCACACCTCCGCCACCTCACTCTGCGTGGCTTCATCCCTTCCATCAACTACGATGCATTTACAGACACGCCACTGCTGCGCTCCCTCACCCTGAGCCACTGCCAGCTGGACCATCTCTCCCAGGACGCCTTCTTTGGGCTACGTGAACTGCGATACCTGGACCTGAGCCACAATAAATTAGCGCTACTCCACCCCGGCACCTTCGATCACTTGGTGTCCCTACGCGAGCTATACCTGCACCATAACCAGCTGACCTCCCTCCCTCCTGCCATGTTCCACCGTCTGCCTGTCAAGTTGGTCCAGCTGCACCAGAACCCGTGGGACTGCACTTGTCGCCTCTTACAGCTACCACCCACACTTACTAACAAGGTGAGGCTCGCTTTTAAATTGTGTACAGTCTTTAATATCAGCACAAAATACAGCTCACAAACTGTCCACTGTGTCTTCAGTGATATTCAGCTCTTCATACCAAAGCACAATTATGCACCCCATTTTCACAGCACAAACAGTCCTCAACAAAAGATCTCTGGGAGCGCCCGCCTGAAATGTCTGGTTTCCTGCAGTTACCAAGTTCACATCTAAAAATGCCTTCGGCTAGAACAGTTACATTCTTGGGTTCATTAATTCCACAGGAGGTTGTAATGTAATACTACCATGATTGCAAACAAGTCATACAATGTGTATTTTTGAAGCACCTAAAATAACTTTTACATCACTACCTCGTTTCATTCACTTTTAGGTCCACACGCCTCCATTTTTATCTGAGCCAGCCTTCTGTCTAATCCTGCTTTTTTATGATTATCATAATCTCTTCATCCCAGTTTAAACCTTTAGGGGTTTAGAAATCGTACTGATTTTATTTTTGCTTCCCCCATCCTGTTTCATTCAGCAGTGAAATGGTTTCCCAGCCTCAAAGAGCTGAATACGGTTAGGCACCAATAATTCTTTCAGATCGTGAGAATTATTTAACTCATTCACTGTTGCAGTCACAAGACGATATTATTCAGCATGTGGCTGCCGGTCCTGCTAACGGGTAATATATTGCACTCCATTTGTGTATGTTTAGCGAAAACTATCATTCCATTTCTTAGACTGGAATTAGGGTTGGACCATTGATGATAATGATGATATACGTTCAGTTCTGGTCTGTAGTTCATTTAAACATCAGGGGTCCCAAACTAGTTAATCCCGAGTACATAACTGCCAGTTTGTTGTGTCTCATCGTTGGCTCATTTTCAGTATTAAAGCACTGTATGCGGCTGTACGTTCCCACTCCCCTATTCCTTACCCACGTCCCCACTTATCCTCCTCAGGTCCGGCAGCCAGGGTACACAATTTGCCGGTGGGATGAGAAGGCCGGGACGGTATGTGTGGTGCCGGATCCTGTACCTGTACGCTTTGACTCCCGCGTGGCGCCCCTCTGTGCCACGCCTGCCGCCTACCGTCACCTGGATGTCTACCACGCCGCTGCCCGTCAACTCAAGTGCCCGAGAAGCGAGTGGGATCCTATTTTCACCCACGAAGCCACCTTGAACCCCACTGCTGAGCGAGATGAACCGCTCAGCTCATCCATGCAAGAAACTGAACTCATAAACGAACCTGGGTTTGTGCCTGGGAATCACGGGGAACCGGCAGACCTGCCTGTAGTAGAAGAATCAGATTGGCACGCCTTCATGGCCTTCACTCCTCCACCTGTTCCAGTCAGAGATATCCTCGACATATACGAAGCCGAGATGCCACCTGAGGTTTATGCTCCTGTTGACGATGAAGAGGATGAGGAGGAAAGTAGGGAAGGTAGTCTGGAGGAAGAAGAGGTAGAGGAGGAAAGGAGAGAAGAAGAGGAAGACTACAGGGAAAAGGTAGAGGGAGAAATAAACTTCTTAGATTACAGGGAAGAGGAAGCAGAGGTAAGAGAAGTTAATCCAGAGGGAGAAGAGAGGAAGGAGGAACAGACATATGGCAACCAAGAGGAAATGGACAACAATCTCTTGGTGATACCCGATGCCACAGATGACGAAGCCAACCTAGCGAGTCACAGGGAAGAGGAACTGAGCAATAACATCATCGGCACTGGACTAGCGTGGAGCACTGGCAGAGCGGAGTACCTCCAGGAAAAGGAGAGGATGAAAGCAGCCATGGAGGAGGAGCATAGAAGGAGGCAGGAGGAGGTGATGGCCAGGAAGCAAGAGTACTGGAGGATGCGGGCGGAGGAGAAGAGGATGGAGAAGGCACGGAGGGAGGAGGAGAGGAGGAGACTCATGGAGAGTAAGGCAGCCCAGATGGAGGAGTTCATGAGGATGCATGAGTTGCACGGTATAGCACAGTAGCAGCACAGCGGGCCATCAAATCCACACACACTCGTCAGCCATAATTTCTGTTCACACTCTAATTCTACCCCTGAATGGAGGGAAATCGTAAGCAGGTTGTCACATCGAACGAAGCCCACTTGTCCAGTGTTGAGGCTGTTGTTTGAAGATCACTCGACTGCCCGAAAAGACTTCACGGTAACAGTGTTAGCAGTGTAATCTAGTAGTAGTTGTAGTAGTAGAAGTAGTCGTGGTGGTAGTAGTAGTGGTAGTAGTTGCAACCCAGGCTCATCTGAATGTGAACCTGGTGGACTGCAGGTTTAAGCTGATTTACAGTTCACCATCTAGAAAAGCTTCGGACTAGCAACTGAAGGTAGTCTTTAAACTTATAAAACCCTGCTCATGACTCTTTCAGCTACTCGTAGGGATAAGGGTAGAGGGTGAAGAGAAAATATGCTTCACGACTGTTCACTCAAAGGAAAAATTGTCTTCCCCAGGTTTACATTATAAATTCTGTAAGAGTCGAACCATCCAAGAAGCACATCAGCAACGTTAATCCTGTGGCCTCACCTTCATCTTGGACTTCGGAAAATCAGTCTGGTAAATCTATAGCAACTGAAACTGATGACTTTTGGGTCTTAGATCAGTGTTGTCATTTTTTTTTTTTAAGAGGCCAGTTTTAAGTCCTTGACGAGAAAAGCAGGGGAGGCTGTACGTACAACTTTTGTTGCTGATAGCAGAGAAGTTTTTATTCTTATATTTTTAGTATCAAATTACTTTTTTTTTGTAAAATAGCCCTTCAATTGCTTGCCTGTATAGTTAGGTGTTGTAAGTCATACTCCTTAGCTTTGTTATACCTAATCATAGTACAAACACGAACATTTTTTTTAATCGGTTCCTCAAGATGTTAAACTGATTGCAACACATTAATTAAGGTTGGTCCTGTTTAATGTAGATATATGCTATAAGATTATAAAACATCCAAACTTAGCACTTTAGTCATATAATCACGTACTTATAACACCGTGCTAAATTAAATTCCTGAGTTAAACCCGACCTGAGATAGTGACCAGCACACGATTTACCGGTACTTGTAAATTGTGATATATTTAAGTCGCCTTATCTCAGCCGATGAATGATATCACAAAAAATGTCTCTGTCAGACTAAACACAGCACTTCCAAAAATAATATGGAGCGGTGAATTGATCTAAGCTGTTGAGTTCAGAGATTTCCAGATTCCCCTCCCTCACCTTTTTTTTTGCCAGTGTCCTATCTCACCCCCCTTCTTATCTCCTTCCAGATTATGGCCGAGGGAAAAAACTTACTTCTCAGTGGCCATTGATTAGCAGCTTTCTTATATTTCTAAATTTGTGCTTTCTCCTCCCATTTCCATTTTTTCTTGCTTCTACGCACTTCAGTTAATATAATTTGTGTATAAGGTTTGCATGATGATGATGATGATGATGAACAGCACAGGTATTAACATTAAAGGAAGTATTTGTTGCATTT
>JAGKTI010002741.1:31930-63749 GCA_018397915.1 Birgus latro | reverse complement strand
CAATTAAACTCCTCATTCAACAACCGGCTATAATGCTCTCTCCATGCATCTTTAATATCCCCACTGTTCACCACTACCCCTTCCTTCATCATTCTTCACACACTGCTCACATACAATATCCCGATTATCCCTCTTCACCTGATTTGCCACACTAAAAATAATATTTTTCCTTTCTCCATGATTTATATTATCCAGTAAAAGTCTCTGTGACTCGCCCTGTATACCTCTCCTCTAGCCCTGTGCTTGGCAGCCAAGTACTCCTCCCTGTTACCACCCTTCTTCCATTCCCGCAAAAGCCTTTTTTCTCCTTAACTGCGGCTTCTACACCCTCATCCCACCACCAAGTTACTTTATGTCTTGATGGGCCTCTTGTCCAACCACATATTGCATCGGTAACTCTCAAGAGGTTGTTCTTAAGGGCTCTATACTGTTCATTAATGCCTCTATCTATGGCTCCCTGTTCAGCCACCACTCTCCTCATCTCACTATAAAAGGCATCCTTTACTGATTGGTTTCCCAGCTTCCATATTTTTCTCCTAGGTACATATGTCCTCCTTCTCATCACTCGTTCCTTAAGCACCATGTCACAAATCAACAGTTTGTGCTGCTGCACACACTCCTCGCTTCCTATAACTTTACCATCCCTCACTAACCTCCTATCAACCCTCCTGACAAGAAAATAATCTATCTGACTAATATTTTCCCCGGCCTCGTATGTAATCAACTGACTCATTCTTTTTCTAAAATGTGTGTTGCACACAATCATGTCCATAGCCTCCCCAAACTCGAGAATTCTTTCCCCTTCCGCATTCCTCACAACATATGCACATCCTCCATGGACTCTTTCATAACCTTGAGCTGCTTCACCCACATGACCATTTAAATCCCCTCCCAAAACCACCACCTCATCATCGTCCATACCACCTACTACACGTATTAAATCATCCCAAAATCTATCCTTCTCTGCATCATCCAATCCTACCTGTGGAGCATATGCCGATATAATTGAAATTATTTTCCTACTGATCAAAATTTTCACTACTAATATCCTATCACTTACTCTCATAACATTCATGACATATTCCACCCATTTCTCCGCAACCAACACACCCACACCCCCATATTCATCAGTTCCCCCCCTGCCAAAACAACTTATAGTAGCAATCCTTCCCAACAATCTTTCTGGCTGATCCACCCCTGTACCGGACTTCCTGCAAGCATGCCATATCCACCCACCTCCTACTGAATGCCTCAACGACTTCCCCCGCTCTTTCCCTCAAACTCCCCAAATTCCACAAACCCACCCTAAACCAGCTGGGTGACTTACTGTCCTCAGGCTTGCTTTGATGCTTATACTTGTAAGCAATAGTCGGTAAGATAAAGGGGGGTAAACATTCCAAAGGCCCGACCCATTGCACAGTCCTAGGTCCAGGCAATGGATCTGGGACCCCTAGTGTGGATCAAATATTTGCAGTGAGACAAATAGTGGAGAAGGCTTGTGAGAAGGACTGTAAGGTGTTTATAGCATTTATGGATCTGGAAAAAGCATACGACAAAGTAGATAGAGAAGGATTGTGGAAGGTTATGTGCATGTACGGTGTAGATGGTAAGCTGCTAGGTGCCATCAAGAGTCTTTACGAAGTAGTGAGGCATGCATATGAGTAGATGGGCATCTAAGTGAATGGTTCGCGATCTGTGAGGGCGTGCAACAAGGTTGTGTGATGTTCCCATGGTTGTTCAATGTATATATGGATGGAGTGATGAGAGAAGTAAAACTCGAGTGATGGAGAGACTTATGGCGTTGGTAATGAATGGTGATGGATGGAATATCTCAAATTTGTTGTGTGCTGATGATGCAGTACTACTTGCAAATACCGAACAAGAACTTGGTAGACTAGTGCAGAGTTTTGCTTGTGTCTGTGAGTGTCGCGCCTCGACAGTAAATGTAGAAGAAAGTAAAGTGATGGTAATCGAGAGAGAATGTGACTCCAAATGTGATGTTACAGTGAATGGCAAGAGACTGGAACTGGTGAGAGAGTTCAAATACCTAGGTACAGTGATAGAAAAGAGAGGAAAATATGCAAAGGAAGTGGAAAGTCGAGCGATACAAGGAAGGAATGTAGCTGGTGCTACGAAGGCCGTGATAAGAAACAGAGGCTTGAGTGTTGCAGATGCGCGAGGCTTACATGAAGAAGTGTTAGTGTCAACTTTAACATGGATGTGAGACTGGTGTGACATGACTGTGAAAAGTCAAGAGTGAGAGCAGTAAGATGGGACTGCTGAGGAGTATATGTGGAGTACAGAGAGTGGATAGAATACGAAATAACGTGATTCGTGAGCGATGTGGAGTGAGGAAGTCTGTGGACATTAGAACTGAAGAGAGTGTACTGAGATAGTTTGGTCATGTAGAGAGAATGGATAACAATAGAGTGGTGTAAAAGGTATATCTGAGCGAATCTGAAGGTGGGAGAAGGCGAAGTAAGCCAAGGAGAAGGTGGAGGGATATAGTGGATGAGTGTGTAAGGAAGAGAGTATGGAAGTTGGTGAGGCTAGGGGACTGACAAGAGACCGAGCTGGCTGGATGAATGTTGTGAGAAGTGCATGATCAGGGATTTGGCACCCCTTTTAACGTGACAGCGTCCGGACTGACTCTATCGGATACGTTTATGTGAAGCTACAAAATGTGGTGAAAGTTTTTGGAATATCAGATAGAGCAAGGATTCCGGGGGCTTGAATGATGAGTGAATGGATGCGTGGCCCACTGGACTGGACAAACTTGGGCTGTCTGGACATTACTACTCCTCATGCTGCCCTAGGGTAGGAAAGGAGGTCCTGATGATGATGATGATTCAGGGCTAATTTTGTTATCTGGTTTACCAATGGACCGGTCATGTTGTGTCCATCTACTACCGATTTTTTTTTTCCTCTCTTGCACACGTCATTTTAGTAACTTATCCTGATGTCTCTGGTATTAAACTAAATGCCAGCTATTGACTACAGTTGTTCAGATGTTTATGCAATATGCATAACTACACTGTCTGTCAAGTCGCTCCTGAGATCATGAAACTCTCCTTCCCTAAGCTCAGGCTCAAGTGCTCCCCATAATCACTCCCCATCCATGCAACAGGTCCTTCTGACATTTACTCCCTTTAACCATTTCTCTGCACTGTTGCATCTCTTTACTATCACTGTTGCAATGGCCATTTTTCCTCTTAACAGTCGGCTTGCACCCCTTTTTTGTTACGGCGGGCGCCTACCAGCGTTATGACATCTCGATCTCACCTTTCTTTCGCCCGTCTCTCTAATACACTATTTAACAGGTACCATCATTCATGTACACAACAAGTCAACTCTGAAACCGTCTTCCTCGGTCTACCGTTTCCTTTGCGGTAACCCTCAATCTTTTCAAGTACTACGCTTCCAGATATCCCGAAATGACTGTATATTGAATATGGTTTTATTTAATACTGTTTATCTTAAAAAGAACAATTTTTTCCATGCTTCTAGCCATTGGTTCTCTCTTCTTTGCATAAAAATGATTGTTCACTGTGATGCTGTAAATTAATATGTTAAATTCTCAACAGCAATCTGATAATTACATGGCTAGTTAGCAAGTGAGTTCATAATCGAACTTGCTTCCCATGTCTGAATATTACCCAATGCCTAATTAAGCCGCGTTTTCGTTAGTCTTTCAGACCAGTCAAGACTAGTCCCATGGCTGTTCTGGCAAGACAGTTTTAGAAAAATCAGACCCGTCAAGGCTGGTCTTAAACGGCCCTGCCCCAGAGAAGCACTGCAAACTGTTAAAGAAATTAGCAAGACAGTTGGTATATGCCGAGTCTAAAGGTCAGTTTGATGATTACTAACATGCCTTGTGTCAGACTCCCGAGGCCCACGAGTATAATCAGTACATCAGGTTTCGACAGTTGTCCAAAAGCTTGGTCTATCTATCTATCAATTGCCAGACGCCTTAATCCCGTAAGGGGTGGCCACAAACAAATCGCCTCCATGTCGCTCTGTCCCTCGCCATTTCACTGCCCTGCTCCCAGCTCACACCCCCCTCTCTCATACAGTATACCTCTCCACTCCATCTCAACCTTGGTCTCCCCCCCTCCCCCCCCTCCACCTCACTCACATACACTCTCCTCGTCAGTCTCCCACTCTCCATCCTCTCCACATGGCCAAACCACCTTGATGTGTTCTTCCTAACGCTTCCTATCACATCCACATCCACACCACAACGATCCCTAACTTCCTCATTTGTCAGCCTGTCTCTCCATGTGACTCCACATGCTCTTCTCAAATAACTCATTTCCACTGCTGTCACTCTTGACTTGTGTCCCTCCAGCAAGGTCCAAGCTTTACTTCCATAAGTCAGAGTTGGTATCCAAATACTGACACGCAGTAACTCTGTAACAGTAAAACTCCATGGGTACTCTTACATAATTTGTTGCTATCCACATGCAAATAAATATCAATCACTTGCTGAGCACTCAAGATCATGTAAGTACAAAAATGTGTACATTCTGCCATAACTTCCTCTCCCAAATCCCCTGAGGATGATGGAAGATGTTTAGGCCTGCCCACACTGTTCATACTCCTGTGAGTGTAAGTGATATACAGAGATCAGAATCTGTGGGAGTAAGAGAAAATAGCAGGCCATGGTGCTGGAAGGATAGTGAAAGCTACAGTTAGAATTTTGCACTTCGTGGCGTTTCAGCAGTTACCCACACTTATTTCTTACCATGATTTATATAAATGTCTTCACAGTATAATTGAGTATCCGAGGTGAGAGGCTTGTATAAAAAAAAAAAAATAATAATAATAATAATAATAATCTGAGGCAGGGAGGAGGGGAGGGTGACTAACTACCTGTCAATCGGCTATTACCAGCAAGAAGTGCAGGGACTGGAATAAACTGCTGGTGATCACAGGAACCTGGCTGTAAATGTTTGAAAGTTACTATTGTGCAGACCATTCTACACTAATAGAGCAGGTGCCTGAAGGGGTCAGCCTAGATGGAAAGGAAACCAATGTTACTGTATATAGCAATGGCCCTTGTGCTTGCCCATGTAAGAAAATGGAAATCTACTGGGCACATGGTGGTGGGTATCATTACGGGGGCCATAAGGGTGGTGGGTATCATTACGGGGGCCATAAGGGACCCCCAAATTGAGTTAGATTAGCGAGTAAAGTAATCTGATGAAACCTACTTGAAAATGTTCAACATAGTCCCAGGTGTCATGAATGGCCACTGATAGACTTTTTCAGTGGTGGGGTGTGCCTGCCAGACCCCCTAATGCCCCACCCCGGATACTGAACTAGATTAGAAAGTGGAGTAACCTGATCTTTCATTCTCAGGAACACCACATGCAAATGGACTTATATTGTTTATTCATAGGCTTTCTTTCGTAACTACAGTTAACATAAAAATATACAGAAGTTCTCTTCAAAACCATATGTCCTCTTAGTTTATGATCTCAGTAAGAACAAAAAACAGGTTAAATATTAAACCAGAGTTTTCAGTACCACATAAAATGGATATATGTATTGTTTATTCCCAGGCTTTCTTTCGTAGTGACAGCTAACATACAAAATTATCTAAAAACTATGTACTCTGAGTCTATGATCTCAGTGAAGCACCAAAAAATTGTTCTAATCTTTCAAGAGTTTTCTTTCTCAGCAGCACCACATACACATGGGCATTAACCACTTCTTGACGTTTCCTTTCCCAGTTACAGATCACATATAAAATACTCCTATACGTTATCTAAACATTTCTCTGGGCTTATGATCTTGGTGAAAGCACAAAAGTAAAGTTAAACAAATCAGTTTTCTTTCTTAGCAGACTCATAAAAAGTATTTTGTATACTGTTTCTTCTGAAGTTTTCTTTCTGATACAGAATACCACACATGAAATAGACCAATAGGTTATCTAAAAATATCTTCTGTGAAGTGAAAGCACAAAAAAGTAAAGTTGTGAAAGTAAATTATGAGTTTTCTTTTTATGCAGCACCACATACGCATGGGCATTTCTACAACACATCAACTGTTTCTTATAAGGTTTCCTTTCTCAGTAACACATCTAATAGGCCTACGAGTTAAATACAACTAATGTCTTCGTGGTCTGTCATCTCAGTTAAAGCACATCAAGTTCTGGTCATGTTTGATTTCTAGGCTAAGAAATATTAATTTCTTTTTATTATTCTATGGGGAGGACCTTATCATAGGCTTAAATGGCCACTAAATAAGACAGTTTTCACATTTGTTTGGGTACTATAAGTTAAAGAAAACTCAAAGGTTTCAAAGTAAAATTTACAATATTATGAGCAAAGTGATGGCTGTTGAAGACGCAACTCTTGGTGTGATGAGCTGATGAATGTAAGAAGATTTGAATTAGTGAGTGAAAGTACAGTACCTCACCGCAGTATATAAAGGAAAGAAATATGCGATGGAAGTGGGTTGGGTGGGGTGGAGTGGAAGAGAACTGACAGTACAGTAGGCACAGGATGGAGTGGTTGAATAAAAAAAAGTTGCATGACGCTGAGTGAGATTAATCAGTTTGTAGTAAGCTATTTTGCAACACCTAATATCCATTATATTTTGTTAAGGACACGTACATGATTATGAAAAATGAAAAATTTTTTTTATAGAAGGTCGGGTGTCTGCCCTTTCCTCTCCTCCATCCTTCTTTCCTTCCATTCTCTTCTGTCTTCCTTTCCTTCATTCTTTCCTCCTTCTGCCTACGGGTGACTTTACACTCCCTTTTCTGTCTTTCTTTCCTTCATTCTTTCCTTGTTCTTCTGCCTGTGGGTGACTACACTAAGTGACAAGCCAAATGGTCTCCTGTACACCAGGAAAGCATGTACTACGCTGGGTGGTAACCATATAACCAAATTTTGGCGCCTGGTAGTGGGTAATTATGGCGCTCCAATCAGATTGAGGCGGTGAAGGTTCATATCCAAGGGGTGGTTGGGGTTTATTGCTCACGTAATGCCACTCAGGGATGAATGAGGCTGGTCACTCTCATCTTAAATGTCAGGACCAACTTGCCTAGCCCCGGGTTCCTACGCTCCTCTGTGGGGTGACATAGGATTGGATGATGGATGGATGGAATTAAAATGTGGCATACCATCATACTAACGAGCTCACCCTCTTGTTTAGAGCCTGATGAATCGGTAGTTTACGAGTATAATGCACTAACAACACGTCACAAACTGATATACCACCGTGCAGCGTAAGCTTGAATGTGCTGCATATCCTACAAGCAATTAAAGACACCAGATTCAGCATACTGCATGAAAACTAGAAGACCTACTATACCACTTTTACCCTAACTTGACCTCAAACTGCCATCTCTCTACCCTGACTGCCGAGTTGTATTAAGATTAACCCTGGAATATGATGCTATTCAAGAAGTGCTGTAGAAAGGGTGCAGAACCGTAGCATAGTTCATTTTTGCCACCAAGTTAAGTGAAGTATATGCTGCAAAAGGACGAAAATCTGGGCCAAGTCAGACTTAAAAACTGTATGGTATAGCTACTAGTGATGGTCAATGCAGGATGTGTCATGTCTCCATGGTTGTTCAATCTGTATATGGATGGGGTTATAAAAGAGATACAAGGTCGGGCAGTGGATGTTGGAGTGGCCCTAGTGAGAGAGGGCAGTGTGTGGAAACTCCCTGTACTGTTGTTTGCAGATGATACTGTGTTGTTGAGTGAAGACGAAGGGGAGCTGCAAGGCTTGGTAGATGAGTTTGCGAGAGTGTGTAAAAAACGGAATCTAAAGGTGAATGTGGGGAAGAGTAAAGTGATGGTCTTCGAGAGAAGTGAAGCCAGTGAGTGTACAGTGAGATTGGATGGGAAGGATATGGAGAATGTGAGTGAATTTAAGTACTTGGGCAGTGTGATGAGTAAGCAGTGTGATGAGTAAGGATGGAAGTCTGGAGGGTGAAGTGCTCGAAAGGGTGCAGCAGGGAAGGAAGGTTGCTGGTTCGTTGAAAGCAGTGATAAGAAACAGGGAGGTGAGCATGGAAGTGAAAAAGTTGTTACATGACAGTATTGTGATACCAACTCTGACATATGGAAGTGAAGCTTGGACCCTGTTGGAAGGACAGAAGTCAAGAGTGAGAGCAGTGGAAATGAGTTATTTGAGAGGAGCATGTGGAGTCACATGGAGAGACAGACTAACAAATGAGGAAGTGAAGGAGCGTTGTGGTGTGGTTGAGGACGTGATGGGAAGCGTTAGGAGAAGCACGTTAAGGTGGTTTGGGCATGTGGAGAGGATGGAGAGTGAAAGACTGATGAGGAGAGTGTATGTGAGTGAGGTGGAGGGGGCGAGAGGGAGGGGGAGGCCGAGGATGAGATGGAGGGATGGAGTGGAGAGGTATATGAGAGAGGGGGGTGTGAGTTGGGAGCGTGGTAGTGAAATGGCAGGGGACAGAGTGACATGGAGGCGATTTGTTTGTGGCCACCCCGTNATGGAGAATGTGAGTGAATTTAAGTACTTGGGCAGTGTGATGAGTAAGGATGGTAGTCTGGAGGGTGAAGTGCTCGAAAGGGTACAGCAGGGAAGGAAGGTTGCTGGTTCGTTGAAAGCAGTGATAAGAAACAGGGAGGTGAGCATGGAAGTGAAAAAGTTGTTACATGACAGTATTGTGATACCAACTCTGACATATGGAAGTGAAGCTTGGACCCTGTTGGAAGGACAGAAGTCAAGAGTGAGAGCAGTGGAAATGAGTTATTTGAGAGGAGCATGTGGAGTCACATGGAGAGACAGACTAACAAATGAGGAAGTGAAGGAGCGTTGTGGTGTGGTTGAGGACGTGATGGGAAGCGTTAGGAGAAACACGTTAAGGTGGTTTGGGCATGTGGAGAGGATGGAGAGTGAAAGATTGACGAGGAGAGTGTATGTGAGTGAGGTGGAGGGGGCGAGAGGGAGGGGGAGGCCGAGGATGAGATGGAGGGATGGAGTGGAGAGGTATATGAGAGAGGGGGGTGTGAGTTGGGAGCGTGGTAGTGAAATGGCAGGGGACAGTGTGACATGGAGGCGATTTGTTTGTGGCCACCCGGTTCGGGATTGAGGCGTCTGGCAACAGATAGATAGATAGATAGATGGTCAATACTTACACTTACCGTATCTAATCAACTGGAGTTCTTGTATTGGGTAAAATTTTACAACCTCCAAATAACCAAATTCAATGTGGCCGAATCTAAAGGTGAATGTGGAGAAGAGAAAAGTTATGGTCTTCTGAGAGAAATGAAGCGAATGCACAGTGAGGCTGGATAGTGAGGAAATGGAAAATGTGAGTGCACTTAAGTAGTTGAGTACTGTGATGATTAAGGATGGAAGTTTGGATGGGAAAAAAGGTTGCTGGTTCACTGAAAGTGATTAAAAACAGTGAGGTGAGCATGGAAGTCAAAAGGTCATTGCATGATTCCAACCCTAAAGTACGGATGTGAAACTTGGACCTTGTTGGAGGGACACCAGAGTGAGAGCAGTGGAAATGAATTATTTGAGAGGGGCATGTGGAGTTTCATGGAGAAACAGACTGACAAAGGAACTGAATGAGCACTGTGGTGTGGACGTCAATGTGGCAGAAAGCGTTAGAAGAAGTACACTGAGGTGGTTTAGCCGTGAAGAGAGGATGGAGAGTGGGGGACTGACTAGGAGAGTGTATGTGAGTGAGGCGCAGACCAAGGATGAGTTGGAAGGATGGAGCAAAGACGAATATGAGAGAGGGGGATGTAAGCTGGGGGGAGGGCAGCGAAACGGCAAGGGGCAGGGTGACATTGAGGCGATTTCATTGTGGCCACCCCTTATGGGATTAAGACGTCTGACTAGACAGACACACAGATAGAATGTGGCAGAAAACTGAGTAATACCCGCGTTTCACCTGAAACATTTAAAAAATACAAAATTAAAAAAATAAACACCATATAATATGTAGTTTTTTCCTACCACTCACAACTGATGTTGGGTACTGTACTGATTGTGTTATCTTAAATTTCCTAAAACAATATTTATGTTGCGAAAGACAAGCATTACTGTTTTTACTTACCAGCTAAATGAAGCTGTCGTGTTGAAGCCAGATGTATTAGACTATTAATTGACTTTATCCTAACCTGTAGACCACACCTCCCTGCTAGATGGCACTTTTTCAATTCGTTCTGCTTGCTTCCACGTTCTCTAGTTTTACAAAGTAGCTTAAGAGTAAGTAGTGATTATATAATAATGCTGATAACAGACACAGTTAAACGAGAGAAATAATTACGGTAACACAACTGTTTCTGAGGGGTGACCTGATTTTGCATACTGAAAAGCTGCGTGCTTAGAGGTCTATATTTTGGTAATTTGCATTTTTTTCATAACACTACTTCTGTCGCCAGAAGATAGCCACAGAAATCGTATTAATCAGGGTTTGTGCTGAGCTACGGACTTTTCAGTCGGAAAGTAGCCTAGTGTCAGTAACCCGTTCCTGTACCCACCACCTATACAATAACAAGACTGATGGTGTTACGCGAGCCACTTGACGTCAGAGGGAAACGATACCGATTAACACATTTTCAGTCCCTTTTCAAAGTTGATAATTTCTTTGGCTCCTCATAAAAGGGTTGTTAATGAACTGAGTACTGAGCTACACTGTGCGAAGTTCATGTTGCTGATTTAATGAGAAAAAAAAAAAGATAAAGTGGATTTTGCAAGGTCGACCATGATTTTTTTTTTTTTTAATGGGGATAGAACGCAACAAAAGGATTTAGTTTACATGCCACAGGACTTTGTTGTGCCTGGTGCAACCTGCTTTCACCATTACATTATGATGACGATATTTTTCTTTAATCACTATCTCCAGGCGGTTTTGTTAAGCTCAGAGGCTTTTAGAATAAAAGGGGTTGGATGAAGCCTTTATTACCTTTTTTGCAGCTTGTGTGTTCCCCCTAACTGGAAAACTATATAAATGATGTCTTTTGTCAACATAAGTATATTTCATGCTGTACCAGTAACAGAATCTGTAATTCTGTGCCTTCATCAGTCCATATTAGGTCCAATTTAGGCTGGACTTCTCGAAGGGAGTGACAGTGGCGTGGCGGGTCTCAACAGATGGGGGGCCATAGGGTCTCTAGTGGGGCCAAGCCCTATTTTGAAGATCCCAGTGCTACATGTTGTCCAAGCACTGAATAATTCTGAAATACCCACCCCAACGGGAGACCACAGAAGGGGTGGCGCCACCCCAGGGGAAGATAACAGGGAGGAGCATAGGACATGCGAAGGGCCCAGTCCAGACGGGCATACGTCCCCCACTACCTTGCGTCCCTCTTCCCCTCAAGGGAGCAAGATGGAAGAATGCCACCCCGGCAGACTACTCTCCAGCCGGGCCAGCACTCGATAGGATTGGGGTGGGACTTGTATCCATACAGTCCCAGGTAGCATGGCAATGACAGCCACAATCCGCGCCGGGGAGAAGTCGGCCGCTTCTCAGCTACTACTCCCTGCAGGACTGCCCCTTCCACGTCGGGGAAGGGTCAGCCACCGTACGACCTTCACCTACAGTCTCCGCTGGGAACAGCACTGCGGTGACGGCCATCATCCGCATCGGGGAGAGATCGGCCACCGTACACCTCTCTGCTGTGACCCCAGAGAAAGACAAAACCACGGTGACAGCCACTATCTGCACCAGGGAAGGATCATCCACCGTCCATCCTTCATCTGCCACCTCCACAGGGAGCAGGACCATGGCAACGGCCACCGTCCTCATCAGGGAAGGGTCGGCCACCATACACCCTTCACCTGCTATCCCAGGGGTTAGTGGAACAGCGGCGATGGCCACCATCCATGCCGGGGAGCGATCAGCCACCACACGTCCCTTGTTTGCTGTCCCTGTGAAGCCCCTCACGGAGGACATCCCTTCCTTGCCTCACCCATCCAGAGGCAGAGAGGGAGACACTTCTCTCTCTCCCCACAGAGGCAGTTCCTTGGCAGAGTTGCAGCTGGAGGAGACCTGGCAAGGCCCCGTGGTGAGTCTGGGGATCCATGCCTGCAGCCAGTGCCCCAAAGATGCCCCTAGCTGTTGGACTCCCGAAGGAAGGGACGCCACAGGCAGCCCCTGACAGCAGCTCGTCCTGAGCAAGACTGCAGTCCTCAGTCACCCAGGGGCGCCCCCAGGACTCTGGGGCGTGACCTCCCCAGCCCCATCGGCAAGCAGTCCTCCTCCAGAAGCGGATGCAAACAAGCGTGCCTGCTCACTCTGTTTGGCCCCAGTCCTGAGGGCTGACCTCCCCACTGAGGCCCCACTAGGAAGGGCCTCCCTCCACTCCGCCCAGCAGCCCACTCCAGACGACCTGGCCCCTGGCAGTGGTCCCGTGCCTCCTGTGAGAGGGCACACCTGACAAGACCCCTCTCACACTTGGACAAACCTGTGAGAAGCCCAAGTCCCCAGCAGACCAAACCAAAGTCCTCCTGTCTTATTGTGCCTTTTACCTTTACAGTGTATTGTGTTGATATTGTGTTAAGTACTGTGTCGATTCTAAGGCAATATATGTGTAAGGTTGGTTGACCCGAGTTTTTATGCCCTGTTCCTCTAGCTGCATGCTCTAGACCCGGTCTCAAAGGGAACCCAAGATCACTTGCTCATGTTCAGAGGACAAGAAGTTGAGCCTTGAACACGTAGCATAATATTGGTGGCTAGCGGTAGTTCTTGATCCGGTCAGACAGCAACGAGGAACGTAAGGGAAAGTTTAGCAAAGTGGCAGTACCCCGAACAATACGACATTACCATGTACCTGTCCATGGTTCAGCCACTGCTAGACATAGGATTTGACCACAACAGGGAGAAGATAGCAGTTACCCTGCCTAACCTGGGCAAAACAGTGTCAACTGCTGCCACCAAGATTGTCCAGGAACTGACAAGGGTGAAATTCACCCAAATTGTGATCCAGGCAGTCACGCCATCCTTGGGGAAAGTTGTAGCCTTGTCACAGCTCGACACCCTCATCTACGATGGCAACCTGGACAGCACACTCATCTGGACCGACGATTGGGTCACAGCATTCCACACCCTCAAAACCAAACTCATCACTGCCCCGATCATCGCATTCCCCGACTACACCCTGCCCTTTCACCTGCACACCGATGTGTCCTTAGTGGTGATCGGCACCATTCTTGCCCAGGTCCAAGAAGGGTGAGAGCATATAATCGCCTGCACCAGCCGCACCCTCAACCAAGCTGAGAAAAACTACGCCGCCACCAAATGAGAATGCCTAGGCATCATATCGGCACTGGAGCATTCCGAGCCAACCTCTCAGGCACACACGTCACCATCATAACCGACCACCAGTCCCTGTAATGGCTACACCAGTCCCATACTCACAACGCCCAGCTCATCAGATGGAGAAACTCTCAATGAATTCGACTACGAGATCTCCTATCGACCCGACAAATTACACACCAACGCTGATGCCTTGTCCCGACTGCCAATCAACTCCATCAGCACCACCTCCAGCCTCTAACGCCAATGGCAGAACAAAGATTGCCCCCACTTGATACTGCCCCAGGTATTCTCTAAGCTCCATCGGCTTGGTGACCACCTGTTCACCCAGTCAGGACACATAGTGCTTGACCCTGACACCGCTCTCAATGCAATGACCAACCCATACTCAGACAACGGTATTCATCTTGGCACCAAGAAACTACTGCAGGTATTTAACGATATTTACTGGACACTTGGCCAAACAAGTTACCCAGGCCTGCTGGGCCTGCACGCAACCGAACACCTGGCCTGTCGAGGAACATCACCGCCCTCAAACCATGGCAACTGTTGTCCATGGATGTAATCAGCCCCCTACCACCTAAAGCCAGCTACAAGTACATCATTACATTTGTGGATGCTTACTTGAAATTACTCATCGCCTGCCCAGCCAAAGAACATCATGCCGTGGCCGTGGCCGATGCACTTGTCCGCCACGTTTTCCCCTACTTTGGCATCCCCCAAGCCCTTCACTCAGACAATGACCCAGAATTTTCCAGCAAGATATGGAAAGAACTCGCCACCATCTTTGGCTACCAAATCTCCCACTTCTCTCCCTACTGGCCCCAAGGGAACCGAATAAGCGAGAGAAGTCACCGCACCCTTCTCAACCAGGTGCGGGCTCAAATAGAAGAAACAAAAAGTGGAGACTGGCCGGCGCACGTAAAAACTGTACAGTGGGGGATGAACACCTGCCCCCGAGAAGATGACATCGCTCCCCATGAACGGATGTTTGGAGAGACCTCCCCCTCCTCCTACCCCTACGACACCACCTCCAGCCCCCCTCCACGTCCCCCTTGTCCGACTCCCCTCCACCACCTCAAGAGCCAACTGCACCACTTACAAAAACAACAGGACCTACAACCTAACATCACCCCATCCAACCCCTACAAGCCAGTAGACTCGGTAGTAGTAGCACAATTACCGATCCCAAACAAGATCTCACCACGGTTCGTAGGACCATACACCATTATCAACGTCCCCAACCTCTACCAAGTTACCGTCCAGTATCATAACACCCAGCGCACCTACCATAACTGCCACATGCGACTATTCCACCCCCACCCGACACTTCCCAACCACGTCGCACTCACCCCCCCACCCACCACGCCACTCCACCACCACCCGCCACCCCAGATCACACATCTGACTCATACGTCTGATATATGATGCCCTCTTCCTCCTCACCCTCACCCATTCCCCCTTCTACAGTCACTTCTCCTACCCCGCCCTCCACCCGCTCCACACCATCCCCACAGGCCCCCAACGCACCCCCGGCGACCTCACCTGACACCACACCTCCCGCCACCAAGCCACCACCGCAGGACACAAAGGCCCAGCCACACAACCAGGAGACCCCCCACCCACTCCCGGCCATCCCACCACGTCACCGACGCTAAACGCCACCTGCCGCCACCCCAAAACCTACAGTTTTCTTCCCCACACACCCCTCGGTCCACAACCACGGCCTATGCCAGACCTCACACCAGCTCCTCATCCTCCACCACTTCCACAACTCCACCCCCTAACACCCGAACTCCACCATCCAAACAATCAACCGCCCACCCACATCTAGCCACCACACCACGTGGCCCCAGCTCCTCACCACCCACACTTGTCCTCACCACCACCACCACAGCCAGATCTGGCTGCCTCTTCTGTCCACCAGCTAGGTACACAGCCACACCCTCACCCACACCCCCAACATTGCCAACCCCCCCCCACACCCAACACACTCACCATAACACTAAGGATACACCAGGCGCAATGGAAATCTCCAGTGAACCAACCCTCCAGGGAAAGGATTTGCATCTGCCCTCGGCAATCCCATAAAACCCAGGTCATCTCACCCGTCGCCAGCATTCAGCCAGGAGACATCGGCTGCTCACCACCGCCAGAAATGATGATATGCCGAGTGACCTGGATCCCTGCCCAGGGGACACACCAGCGTATCCAAGGACACCTCACCTCCTCCTTAAGACACCACAGACCTCCACCCTCCACATCACCTACACACTGCATCAGGAACCAAACCTGCCCACCCACCGCTGGACCACCCTCCTCTGCCACCACACGCCAACCTACCGGACCACCACCTCGGACACCTACCACCTCCAGCCATGGGGAAGTGACTTTTTCCCCCAAGATGATGGTGAAATACCCACCCCAATGGAAGGGGTGGTGCAACACCCACCCCATTGAGGAACCACAGACAGAGTGTCACAACACCCACCCCAGGGGGAGACCACAGGAAGGTGAATAGGGTGCGCAAAGGGCCCCAATCCAGACGAGCCTATGTCTCCCACTACCTTGCGCCCCTCTTCCCCTCAACAGAGCCAGATGGAAGAAAGCAGCCCCGGCAGACTACTCTCCAGCCGGGCCAGCACTTGCCAGGATCAGGATGCGACTTGTAGCAATAGTCCCAGGTAGCACCACAAAGACGGCCACTGTCTGCATCAGGGAGAAGTCAGCCATCGTACACTTCTCAGCTACTACCCCCTGTAGGAGCACGGTGACAGCCATCATCCACGCCAAGGAAGAGTCGGTCACCGTCTGCACTGGGAAGAGATCGGCCATCATACATCTCTCTGCTGTGACCCCAGAGAAGGGCAGAACCGCGGCGACAGCCACCGTCCATGCCAGGGAAGGATCGGCCACGGTCCATCCTTCGTCTCCCACTTCCACAGGGAGCAGGACCGCGGCAACGGCCACTGTCCTCCCCGGGGAAGGGTCAGCCACCATACGCCCTTCACCTGCTGTCCCAGGGGCTAGTGGAACAGCGGCGACGGCCACTGTCCCCGCTGGGGAGGGATTGGCTACAGTACGTTCCTTGTCTGCTACCTCTGTGATGCCCCTCACGGAGGACGTCCCTCGTTTGCCTCACCCATCCAGAGACTGAGTGGGACACACTTCTCTCTCTTTCCCCACAGAGGCAGTTTCCTCGCGGAGTTGCAGCAGGAGGAGACATGGCAAGGCCCCATGGTGAGTCTGGGGATCTGTGCCCTGCAGCCAGCGCCCCGACAACACCCCTCGCTGTCACTCTCCCGAAGGAAGGGACACCGCAGGCAGACGGCAGCTCAACCCAAGTGAGACCACAGCCCTCAGTCACCCAGGGGCGCCCCCAGGACTGTGGGGCGTGACCTCCCCAGCCCCATCAGTAAGCAGTCCTCCTCCAGGAGCGGGTGCAAACAAGCGCACCTGCTCACTCTGTTCAGCCCCAGTCCTGAGGGCCGACCTCCCCACTGAGGCCCCACTAGGGAAGAACCTCCCTCCACGCCACCCAGCAGCCCACTCCGGACGACCTGGCCCCTGGCAGTGGTCCCGTGCCTCCTGTGGGAGGGCACACCTGACGAGACCCCTCCCACACCTGGACGACACCTGTGAGAAGCCCAAGTCCCCAGCAGACCAAACCAGAGTCCTCCTGTCTTATTGTGTCTTTTGCCTGTACAGTTTGTTAAGTACTGTGTTGATTCTAAGGCAATATACATGTAAGGTTGGTTGACCTGAGTTTTTATGCTCTGTTCCTCTAGTTGCATGCTCTAGACCCAGTCTCGAAGGGAACCCCAGATCAGTTGCTCGTGTTCAGAAGACAAGAGGTTGACCTTTTTAACATGTAGCATAACAATTCCGAAATTTCAAATGTGAGGGGCCATGGGTCTGACAGGAGAGCAGCTTCCTCAAGCCCTCGCGGTAGCTACGCCACTGGATTGATTGATTTGATAATACTTATTGTTGAGAAAGTTACAGAGTATTTATAAAACAAAAGAAGGTGGTGGATCTTGCAACACACCTGCTTCAGCAAGTAAAATGATATACAATTACAGTCAGTGGTTATAAAAATTAACAAAAGGGGGTGATTGCCAGAATTAACCCTTTCCAATGCTGGCGAAGTATAAGGAAGGTTTGTTTACAGGAAGTGGTGCATGTTAAAGTTACTGTTACAGTGGTTATGTTTGTTTGTGTCAGTCAGTAGTAGAAGGGCAGAACCGCAGCGACAGCCACCGTTTGCACCGGGAAAGGATTGGCCACCATCCATCCTTCGTCTCCAACCTCCATAGCGAGCAGGACTGAATGTGAATGCAAGCAGACATGAAAAGGCAGTGCGTCAATACCATATGGTATTCGAAAAAGTTTTTAACCCTCTGATTGCTAGATTTGCATCATTATTGTTTTGTTTCGCATATTATGCTCACATGTTCTTGTAGTTCAGCTAGTACACTTGTTATGCTGTGTGTTCAAGGTTCAACTTCTTGTCCCTTGGTCACAAGCGACTGTACTAGGGTTCTTTTCAAGACCGGGTCTAGTGCATAAAACTAAAGGAACAGGGCATAAAAACTCGGCTGAACCAACCTTAAACGTATGTTACCTTAGTTACAACACTGAACAAGACACAGATACAATATCTTACTATACATTAACTAGGCACAAAACACAAGTTAGACTAGAGGCCTTGGGCCTGGGCAGCTGGGCTGCTTACAGGTGGCAGCCAGGTGTGCAGGGAGTCTCGGGATGGTAGCCTTCTTGCAGGAGACACGGGACACTCACCAGGGGCCGGGTCGTCTGGGCTGGACTGCTGGGTGGTGTAGAGGAAGGCCCTTTCCTGTCAGGGCCTCATCACTGGGTTCAGCTCTCGGGGCTCAGACCGACTAGGGAGAGCAGGCGTTCTTGCAGGTGCCTACTCCGGGAGGTTAGAGTTCCGGCCGATGGGGGTGGGGAGGTCATGCCCAGGGGTCCTGGGAATGCCCCTGGGAGTCTGGGGGCTGCGGTCTTCCTTAGGTGGAGTCACCGTCAGAGTCGGTCTGCAGCGGCCCTTCTGTAGGGAGTCCGACAGTCGGGGATGTCGTCGGGGCACCAGCTGCAGGGCGTATATCCCCGGGCTGCTTATAGGGCCTCTCCAAAGCTCCTCCAGCTGCAGCTCCTCCAGGGGTTCACCTCTGTGGGAAGAGAGAGAGAGAGTCCCGCTTGGCCACAGGAGGGGTGGTGGGCCTTAGCGCCCAAAAGCGGTCCAGGGGTAGTGGAGGTAGCAGTGAAACCACCAAATACTTGGAGCGTGAATTCGCTTTTACTCTAGATATCCCTCTTTTAGAATACTTGGCAGTTATGTATATTTGAGCATTATTGACAACAATATTAATGTTACATGAATATTTGTCAGCAAAATAGAACTGTAAATGCATATTGTCGAAACACTTTGGAAATATTTAACCACCACGTATATAAGCTGACATGAAGAATCATAACAAATCCTGCCTTCGCAACAGCTGCTTCCTCCTGTAATTTCCACCGATTTTGAAGACGAAATGGACCCTGCATTGCAAGACTGCAGTGAAATAAGATGACCTTAGAGAATATGATGATTGTGCGGAGGTCAGGAAGTATTTCATGGAAGTATGATTTTCGCGGGAATGACTGAAAACAAACCCTCAATATGTACTCTTTAGATCCGCAGAGCCTTTACTTTCATTAAGCGAAAAAATATTACTTAACTGAAATGAAGAGGATATTGTAACAAACCTTTTCGTTTATGACGTGTTAGTACTCAAAATCCATTCACTCTCTTAAATTACACAGAATAATACCCAGGTATTTAGTTCTGTTATCCTTTACACAGCTGTGATCTAAACCATTTACAGCTGTCAGATGTCACCAGAGAGACCTACCTCACCAAATAGTTCCAACCGCGATGGAGGCCGCAACAACCCCCCCCTTCACCCCCCACACTTTCTGCTCTCGATAGCGCCGGAACATTCCGTGGTGCTCGAGCTGTTGAAACACAGCCCAGGTTAGTCATCTGCGTTCATTTTCTATTTACGTACGAATTAATACAGTGTGTCCGAATTCACCAAAGACTGAGTACAAATTCAGACACTCATACTATATTTGCTATAATTATATATGAAACATTTTAAATTTTTGACTGCTATGATTCGATACCCTAGTGGACCAGCCCCACATACAATATTTAAGATCTTGGATTGAACTAAAAACTAGATTACGTGGCACAAAAAAACAAAAAAATCGTCCAAATTCACCCAGTTTACGGTACCTTATACAGAATGCCAGTATGTGGTGATGAGTCGAAGGCCCCCTTGATGTCCACGAAAAGGGTCAGCATGAATTGCCCCTTGTGGTATGTGTCATGGATCAGGTATTCCAGCTTGGTATGTCCAAGGTGCTCTGGCATGGGTGAAAACCACACTGTTCCTCTGGGAGAAGGGTTCTAGATTCCAGCCACCACGATAGGCGTTGAGCCACCATCTTCTCCAGCAGGTTACCTACACATGAGAGGAGGGCAATGGGCCTGTACGAGGACGGCATGCTCGGGTCCTTGCCTGGCTTGAGAAAAGACAGCACCCTCGAGGTCTTCCATTCCGCTGGCAATATACCCTGGCTCCAGCTGTGATTAAAGATGCTGAGGAGGCAATTCTGTAGGTTGGGTGTCAGATGCCTGAGGAATTCATTTGCCACTGAGGCCGGGCCTGCAGCCCTGCCAGGCCGGAGGGCAGTCAAGGCAGAGGTGAGTTCAGAAGCAATGAAGGGGCTAGATAGACCAGCAGTGGCAGGGGAAGAGATGCTTCGTTGTATCGCCTCCTCGTACACCGTGGAAGAGGGTAATGCAGACGGATAGCCGAACTTGGTGTGGAAGAACAATGCCAGATAGTCGGCCCCGAACAGATCATCAAGGAGGTACAGCCCATCTCTGCGGAGTGGATAGGAGTGGGTGGTGGGGCATCCCGTCATGGCCCTTAGGAATCTCCAAGTGCGAGCCAAGAAGGTGGAGAAGGAAAGGCTGGCACAGAAGGTGGTCCAGGCTCACCTTTTTCCCCACCTGATGGTTCTGGAGCAGATGGCATTGAGCCTGCAGTACTCGAGCCCCAGTTCTCGGCAAGGGTTGCAGCTCCACACATGCCAGGCTCGATGGCGGACCCTGGTTACAGCCGCACATTCATCTGACCACCAGGGAACCCCTGCTAGGTGTACACATCGGCGAGTTGAACGCTGAAAAACTTTGCCGCCTGCCTCTACCAAGAGATCCGCAAAATCCTTAGCCGACAGTGGAGGGGAGCCCCAGCTGCCCGGAAAGCAAAAAGCCAGTTCTGTCTGGAACGTGACCCATTTGTCTCCCACCGGCTTCCATCTGGGGCAACATTCTCCTGACAGCAACATGGAAAGGCCCGGGTAATCAAAGAATACTGGTAGATGGTCGCTGCCCATATAGGGACCCACCTCTACAGCTGGACACTGGAAGGCCACATCTCTAAGGCAGAGGTCCAATACTGATGGTAAGCTGGAATGAGAGTCATATCGGGTGTGCAGGCCTGGAGGTGTTAGGAGTCCGATGTGTGGGGAGTCCAAGAGGGCCTGAAAAAGAGATGATCCTGAAGTGATACTGAGGACCAGTGTGGGATCCCAGAGGGAATGATGGCCGTTAAAGTCCCCCATGATGAAGGCAGGGGCTGGCAGCTGATGAAAGTAGTGCACTAATTCTTCCAGTGTCACATCCTGACATGGGCTGTAACATAAGAGAACTGACGCCCATCCAGGTCATAGAGCCACCCTCACTGCCAAGACTTCCATCAGGCCACCGGGATATTGGGTAAGAAGTAAACTCGCACTCTGGGAGGTCTCCTGGACAGCAGTAATAGGTCCCTACCCCGCCCCCGAGGGCAGTCTGACCTATAAACTATAAACTATAAAACCCCGCGGATGTGGGGTTGTAGCCAGGTCTCACACCCCCCACCACATTCGTTCCCCTTTCTGCCACTAAAATTTTAAAACCCTGTCTTGTGGACATGTGAACGAGAATTCTACAGCAGGATTCTCAAGCCACCTGTACCCCCCAAGTTGCTGATATTATCCGGGACAATAGCCTAGGCCAAAGGAGGGAACAGATTTCCACGAAGGACCTCCCCTGTTGATGCTGTGCCAGTGCCTCAAAAAGTAGGGTTACGAAAGAGTTTCCAGAACCATGACTATCATCACTGGAAGACAGAGGCTCCGGATTCCGCTGGTGTCCTGAATGAGTGGAGTGAAGTCTCCGCTGGCCCATCGATGGTGGTGGGGCTGGGGTGGGGTCAGAGGAGCACTGATAGGAGGTATCAGCATTGCCAGGGGCAGCCACATCCAGATCCTGCAAAGGCACCCCCTGGGTTTGAGGGCTAGCAGTGCGGCGATGGCTGTGGGCCGCATTATGGGGGCGTGATGGTGCTTATTAGCGGTGGTGTTGGCATGGACGATGACCTCCACACTCGATGTTGGGTGGGTGGATACTCCTAATTCCTCAGATGGTCCTGGGTCCTCCTCCAGATCATCAGCTAGGACTGCATAGCAGTTTAAGGCTACACAATCAGCATAGGTCTTACCTTGCTGTACAACGGCACTGTGGGGAGCCTGGGATTGTGTCTGTCGACCCGACCCACAGGGAGACGGTGGCCTATGGGAAGCAGTGTGTAGTCCACGAAGGCTCCTGTTGATGTCTGTGGAGCTGGCGCCTGCTTTCCTCATGGTCATATACATATCACGGGCCTTCTTGTAGACTGGGCAGACCTTGGACACCACCCGGTGTTCATCATTGCCACAAAAAAAGCACCTGGGATTGTTTAGTTTCGTTTTTGAAGGCTCCATCATGCTTGCATGCATTGGCCTTGGTCACCTAATGGCGGCTCTCCATGCTGCTCGATCCCTGGCAGCCTCCCTGTTCAGTCCCCTAACCCTTAAGTCACACTTAATGACCTAGTCCCATGTCTTCCTTGGTCTACCCCTCCCAACCCCTCCCCCAATATTAACACTTCTCACCCTCTGTACCCAATTATCATCCCCCATCCTCTCCACATGTCCAAACCACCTCAGCCTACCTCTCCTCATCACAACAACAATACACTCCAGTCCAATCCTACCTCTCAACTCTTCCATCGTAAACCCAGCCCCCCCAGGCCTTGCACACAGGGACGCACTGCACATCCACCTAACCATTGTCATTTCTGTACGTTTAAACCTGCGAGGAGACTGTAGCACCAGTCGAGCAGGGCAGTACTCCCAGGGAGGATGGAAAGCTGATGACAGGGAGAGCTGGAGCTCCCGTTTCATCAGCCCTCAGGACTTGTTCCTGACCATCCTCCTTTGCTGAACTTTTTCAGTGTCTCAGTTACACAGAGAGTAGACCAGCATGCTCTCCAATACAATGTTTCTCTAACTGTCTACACCAAACTACATACACGCTACACAATACACTTCCTTTTCAAAATTATCATCAAAATGGTGCACAAAAATCATGCCTCGGAGTCCCCAGGGGGGGGGGACCATAAATGCCCCCACCATCCGCCCCTCTCCCAGTGATGACTCAATGAGCTGCCTGGAACCACTGTCTGTCTCACTCCTTCTTCATTTCTGTAACATTCGTGGCCTTTCCTCTAACTTTCACGCTGTCTAGCACCACCTCTTCTCCTCTAAACCTCACCTTCTCTTTCTCACTGAGACTCAGCTGTCTGAGGCAACTGACAGCAAACCCTTTTCTGTATCCTCCTACTTTCTCTATTCTCGTTTCAGAGCCAAAGGTGGCTGTTGCGTATATGTACACAACGATCTATCTTGCTCTCGTGTTCCTGAACTTGATTCTTCTGAATTCTCTACTCTCTGGCTTCGGCTTTCCTGTCATTCTCTGACTAAATATATCTGTGCTGTTTACTTATCTCCTAATTCTACTGACTATCAAAAATTCTTTGACTATCTTACTTCTACGATGGAACACATTCTATCCATTTCTCCTTTCTCTGAAATCTCCATTCTAGGAGATTTCAATGTTCACCACCACCTTTGGCTCTCCTCTCCTTTCACTGATCCACCTGGTGAACAAGCCTACATCTTTTCTATCCTTAATGATCTAGAGCAGCTTGTACAGCACCCTACCCGTATCCCTGACCGCCTTGGAGAGAGTTCCAACATACTTGACCTTTTCCTAACAACTAATCCTTCTGCTTACACTGTTCATCTTTTCTCTCCGTTGGGCTCCTCCGATCATAATCTTATTACCTTAACATGTCAAATAGCTCCAGTACGGCCTGTGGACCCTCCAAAGAAACGCCGCCTGTGGCACTTTGGAGCTACAGATTGGGAGGCCCTCAGGCAGTATTTCTTTGATTTTCCATGGAATGATTATTGCTTCCATGCCCGGGAGCCATCTGAGTGTGCCTTGCGTGTAACGGGGGTTATTCTCTCGGGCATGGAAGCATATATTCCTTTCTCATATCCTCTGACTAATGCAAGAAAGCCTTGGTTTAATCACGCTTGTTCGAATGCTGTCCGCAACAAGGAGAGGGCCTATAAGAGGTACCGGAGCCAACCCACCCCTGAATCACACCTTTTATATATTTCTGCCCGGAATCGTGCTAAGTCTGTTCTTCGCTCTGCTAAAAACAATTTCATCCGTGCTAAATGTTCCCAACTTTCCAACTCGAATTCTTCTCACTCCTTCTGGCACCTTGCCAAAAACCTTTTTAACAACTTTACTTCATCATCCTTTCCTCCTCTTTTCTACTCTGATGGCTCTGTAGCTATTTCTTCTACTGATAAAGCAGATCTCTTNGGCATGGAAGCATACATTCCTTTCTCATATCCTCTGACTAATGCAAGAAAGCCTTGGTTTAATCACGCTTGTTCTAATGCTGTCCGCAACAAGGAGAGGGCCTATAAGAGGTACCGGAGCCAACCCACCCCTGAATCACACCTTTTATATATTTCTGCCCGGAATCGTGCTAAGTCTGTTCTTCGCTCTGCTAAAAACAATTTCATCCGTGCTAAATGTTCCCAACTCTCCAACTCGAATTCTTCTCGCTCCTTCTGGCACCTTGCCAAAAACCTTTTTAACAACTTTACTTCATCATCCTTTCCTCCTCTTTTCTACTCTGATGGCTCTGTAGCTATTTCTTCTACTGATAAAGCAGATCTCTTCGCTCAGACTTTCTCCTCCAATTCCACCTTAGACGATTCCGGTGCTATTCCTCCATCACTTCCCCCCTCTGACTTCCTCTTGATTGACATTAAAATTTCTTCAGCTGATGTGTTTTCTGCCATCACTGGCCTCAATACTAAAAAGGCATATGGTCCTGATGGAGTCCCTCCTGTTGTCCTCAAAAACTGTGTTTCTGTGCTTACACCCTGCCTAGGTAAACTCTTTTGCCTTTGTCACTCAACTTATACCTTTCCTTCTTGCTGGAAGTTTGCTCTCAATCAGCCAGTCCCAAAGAAGGGTGACCATTCCCAACCCTCTAACTATCGTCCAATTGCTTTAACATCCTGTGTCTCAAAAGTTTTCGAGTCAATTCTTAACAGAAAAATTTTAAAGCATCTTTCCTGTCACAACCTTCTTTCTGATCGTCAGTATGGGTTCCGTCAGGGACGCTCCACTGGCGATCTTCTCACCTACCTTTCAGACTCTTGGTCATCCTCCTTTCGGGACTTTGGCGAAAGCTTCGTCATTGCACTTGACATCTCAAAGGCTTTCGATCGAGTCTGGCATAAATCTTTAATTTCCAAACTGCCCTCCTACGGTTTCTATCCTTCTATCTGTGCCTTCATCTCTAGCTTCCTTTCTGGTCGTTCTATAGCCGCTGTTGTAGACGGCCATCGTTCCTCTCCTAGACCTATCAACAGTGGTGTTCCTCAGGGCTCTGTCCTATCACCTACTCTCTTCCTTTTATTCATCAATGACCTTCTAAGCTGTACATCTAACCCTATCCACTCATATGCTGATGATTCCACCCTTCACCTTTCCATTCGGTTCCTGCAACGTCCATCTCAGCAGTTACTTCAACAAAAAAGGGATGAGGCTATGGCACACCTAATGTCTGACTTGGCTCGTATCTCTGATTGGGGTAAAAATAATCTTGTTATTTTTAATGCATCAAAAACTCAGTTCTTACACTTATCAACCCGACAAAATCTTCCTCAGGATTACCCACTAATGTTTAATAATGAACAGTTATGTCCTGCATCATCCTTGAACATGCTTGGGGTTTCATTCTCTCGGGATTTGTCTTGGAAAGAACATATTACATCTCTTGTGAAATCTGCTTCCAAGAGATTAGGTGTGCTAAGCCGATTCCGAACTTTCTTTACCCCTGCACAGTTGTTGACCTTGTACACGGGTTTTATTCGCCCGTGTATGGAGTACAACTCTCATGTGTGGGGAGGCTCCCCACATGCAGCTCTTCTCAATAGGGTGGAGTCAAAGGCTTTTCGTCTCATTAACTCTCCTCCTCTTACTGATTCCCTTCAACCTTTGTCNACTTTGGCGAAAGCTTTGTCATTGCACTTGACATCTCAAAGGCTTTCGATCGAGTCTGGCATAAATCTTTAATTTCCAAACTGCCCTCCTACGGTTTCTATCCTTCTATCTGTGCCTTCATCTCTAGCTACCTTTCTGGTCGTTCTATAGCCGCTGTTGTAGACGGCCATCGTTCCTCTCCTAGACCTATCAACAGTGGTGTTCCTCAGGGCTCTGTCCTATCACCTACTCTCTTCATTTTATTCATCAATGACCTTCTAAGCTGTACATCTAACCCTATCCACTCATATGCTGATGATTCCACCCTTCACCTTTCCATTTGGTTCCTGCAACGTCCATCTCAGCAGTTACTTCAACAAAAAAGGGATGAGGCTATGGCACACCTAGTGTCTGACTTGGCTCATATCTCTGATTGGGGTAAAAACAATCTTGTTATCTTTAATGCATCAAAAACTCGGTTCTTATACTTATCAACCCGACAAAATCTTCCTCAGGATTACCCACTAATGTTTAATAATGAACAGTTATGTCCTGCATCATCCTTGAACATGCTTGGGGTTTCATTCTCTCGGGACTTGTCTTGGAAAGAACATATTACATCTCTTGTGAAATCTGCTTCCAAGAGATTAGGTGTGCTAAGACAATTCCGTACTTTCTTTACCCCTGCACAGTTGTTGACCTTGTACACAGGTTTTATTCGCCCGTGTATGGAGTACAACTCTCATGTGTGGGGAGGCTCCCCACATGGAGCTGTTCTCAATAGGGTGGAGTCAAAGGCTTTTCGTCTCATTAACTCTCCTCCTCTTACTGATTCCCTTCAACCTTTGTCTCTTCGCCGCACTGTTGCATCTTTATCTTTCTTCTATCGCTACTTCAATGGTCACTGTTCCTCTGAACTGTCTGCTTGCATCCCTCCACCTCTACGACGGGCACGTAGTACCCGTCAAGCAACAAACTCTCATCCCTTTTCTGTCCACCTCTCTAATGCAAGAGTTAACCGTTACTCCCAGTCCTTCATTTATGCAACTGGTCAGCTCTGGAACTGTCTTCCTCTGTCTGTATTACCTACTTCCTATGATCTCCAGTCTTTCAAACGCAGTGTGTCCAGGCATCTCGAATTGAACGGATCTTGAATTTGGCTCTCTTTTGTACTGTTTTTGCTTTTTCTTGGAACAGTATGCAGGCCTGTGGCCTTTGGTTCCTTCTTCCTTGCATTAAAAAAAAAAAAAAAAAGAATATCCTCTTCCTTTACTGTCCAGGTCTCACTACCATACAGCATCACACTCCTAACACATGCTGCATACGAAGACCCCTTAGCACATAAGGAGAGTCTTCTCAATGTCAGGAGAGATCTCCGGTACATTTTGTGCTCTCCTCCGATCCTGCCCTAAAGGGATTGTATCCACTACACATGGAGAACCTAACCTTTTTTCAACATGTAAGTAGGGTATGGCCAAACATATGACAATTGTGGCAACATAAGACAGGACGGATGTACTCACCTACCTGGAATGACATGCACCCAAGGAAGACCCTGGAGGGAAGCGGACCACGTTAGAATAGTCTCACCCACCGTGTCTGGTGAGAAGCACCAGGGCTGGAAAGCACACTGGAATCCTGACAATCTCCAGGAGTTGGGAGGCATGGTTGTCTGCAGAGTGCAACCTCTCCTCTATCTCTAAGACTTCCAGGTCCATGGAGATTGGCCCAATCTTGTCCACGTTGACTTCACTCCCGGGTTCGTAGCTGGCACGCCTGCGCACCACAGCCCAAGGGCCCAAGTTCACCATTTCCTCGGGCTGTTGCTGGAGCTTGGTCAAGATTGTGGAAATGATGGTAAATGACAGGCATGAACCGTCCCCCAGTGGTTTGGTGAATCCCTCCTGGACGTACTTGGCAAAGGGTGAAGCGTTGAGAGCATCTGTCACACGCTGTGGATGACTAAACACACTGGATCGGTCCTGGGTTCGCACGATGTATGTCACCTTTGTCTGCATGTTGACGCCCTCCTTTGGAGCTTGCCTACCGTCAGTAACTGTCTTGGACAGTGGCAATGTCCTCCTGGACTTCTCGTTCGTCCTTGGAGACCTCTCATCCGAGGCAGACATATGGTGGGGTCTTTTCCCGCCATGCCAAGAGGTGTCCATATCGTCTCCTCCACTCTCCCCCTCCATTATTTTCTACTACATTTACACCTCCTTCCACGTAACAATGCTGGCACACTCCACTTTGTATATCACACTCTATAATAAATTAGCACCTGCACTCAGGGCACCGAGTCTAGATCGCTACGTCCGGTTGCTACGGCGGTCGGTCGACTAATCCTCGACGTACGGACTACGGAAGCACGGAGCACCTTCATCAGGGATTTCGTCAACCACGTGTAGCCTCGTCTGTGTTTGTAAACATTCCGTCTAACTTGTGTTTTGTTTTGTGCCTAGACAGTTTATAGTAAGATATTGTATCTGTCTAGTTCAGTGTTGTAACTTTCAGTCATTTTGTTCCACTGCAGTCTTGCACTGCAGGGTCGATTTCTTTTCACCATCGGTGGAAATTACTTGCACTGCAGGGGTCGATTTCTTTTCACCATCGGTGGAAATTACGGGAGGAAGCTGTGGCGAAGGCAAGATTTGTTGTGATTATTCATTACGGCTTACGTAGTGGTTAAATATTTCCAAAGTATTTCAGCAGTGGCATTTTCAGTTATATTTTGCTGACAAATATTCATTTAACATTATAATAATCAATAATGTTCAAATATACTGCTAAGTATTCCAAAACAGGGATATCTAGAGTAAAAGCGAATTCGTGCTCCGAGTATTTGGTGGTTTCACTGCTACCGGCGCAAACGCCCGTTGAAATGCAGCCCCGGTCTTGAAAAAGAACAGTCGCTCGTGATCAAGGGACAGGAAGTTGAACCTTGAACACGCAGCATAACAATACTGTAATATTAACATCTAGATTGATGCAGCTAGAATGTAACAAAATGGTGCGTTAAACTTCAATATAGAGCATACCTATCGGATTTGTTCAAATATAGAGATAAGCGTGAGCTCTATGTGGGAGGTACCATTCGTTGTTTGTTTGTGTCTTATTTTAAATGAACAGCAGCCGTAAGAATATAAAATATGCAATTTTAAAAATGCCGTGGAAATAATAGCTCATAAGCATGCATACAAGTATTAGAAACCAAATGTAAACAGACCGCGTTCGGACTCAGCTGGATCATAATAGAAGGTACTGCACATCTAAATAAATAGTGGATTATAGTAAATTTATATTGTATTTTGATGTACAGTGCATTCATTTTACATTATAATAATTGAGTAAATCAGTTGGCAAGGGTGCGACAGTACATATATTGGGAATATTGCTTAATGCTTATGTTCGATCTGTCGAAGCCGAAGTCAAAAGTCGGACAAGCCGGGTGTATCCGAGATAAGTGACAGGAAGCTGGTTGGTGCATCATTGTTAAATATTTGTGGGCATTTGGGTAATAAGGGAGCAGTTCATAATGGTAAGAAAAACCATTGTTTGTGTATGACAAGCTTAAGAATCAGTAAATGAAACTGATGTCTAAGAAAGTCATTGGTAAGATTGACATTTGATAGGTTGATTGGTGTGACTCATGAAATTGGAAATCGTAATTTTCTGTGGAGTTTGTTGATATTTAATTCTAGTTTTCACTCAAGTGATAATGAACATGAGCAGTGCGTCTTCTGAATATTCTGAAGGGTAAATGTTTAGAAAAGGGCAGCTCATTGACCCTCGTTAAGCACAGTTATTTTTACCTAGAGCAATATCCTCTTCATTTTTCAGGCTGATAACCATTTACTGTTGCAGCAGTTGTCTTTACAGTTATGGCTTATGATAATTGTGGATTCCACTTATCTGTGGAAACTATAGATGAAAATTAGTTTTTATGATTTATTTCATAGTGTGGATTAGTATGACCACCATTCACCCCACCCCTAGTTGTAGTTTGGAGCCACAGAGGTGGATGGTGGTGTGCCTGTATCCATAAGCTGGAGTGTACAAGGTTAGGACTGACTAAATGAATTTGTAGTGCATTTCTGCCTGACAGACCTGCAGATGGTAGAAATATGAATGAGCAACTTGGTCAGCCAGAATTTAAATGTATTGGTGGTATGATACAGAAGGCTAGATTTAGTTGGTTTTGACATAAGGAAAGAATAGAGGATGAAAATTGGTTGTAGAGCTGTAAGAGTGTAAATGTAGAGGGATAGGAAGCAATGGAGAAAAGCCATCGCACGTCCAACTCCAATTTGAATATGGGAACAGGACAAAAAACAAAGATGATGATGATGATGACTGTAGATCAGCACAAGGATGTGGGATTTTGTCCTGCCTAATGGCATCATTTTTAAGAGATACCTCATGATTGAATGAGGTACAGTACCAATTTTTTATTCTTTATGTGTGTGAAACAGTTTTATTAAGCTCAGGTGAAACACTTTGCACTGGGGGTTCACTGTTCCATCACTGGATATAGTGCTGCCTACATTTTCCTTCACCTATATCATTCTTTTTCTGTCTGTTTTCCTTCCTTGCTATTTCTCCTATATTTCCTCTCACTTTATTACTCCTCTTTCCATTTCAGGTGGTTTTGCAGTGAGTGCCAAGCTTTATGGTTTCCTGTAATCAAGGAAACCATTAACAGCACTGAGTGGTAACCATATAACCAACCCATACGTGTTCCCTACTTGTCAACAAGTGGGTTGGCAGAGGGTTAGTGCCCCTCACCATAAAACAGTTAACTTAGAGAGAAGTGGAATATAGTGTCTGGCTATAGAGAGACCATTAGGCTTTCCTTCAAAAATAAATTTGGTGAATTAGAAAGACTAAATATAATAATGACACCTCTGGAATCAGTGAGTAAACTGTGACTCTGCCAGTTATCATATGGCATGGATAGCAGTCAGCATTTATTGAACAAGGGTGACGCATAAACCACGCCACTAAATAGATTGAGCAAAAGTTCACTGACAGTCCACTGCCAACATTACATCCAATCTTCCATGTTCTGTTCCTTCCCAGTTGTCATTGCCAAACCGAGAGGTTTACAGCTTACTTTGGACAGTGAAAGGGAAGACACCATGGTGATGCACAGACATGGGCACGGCAACGCAAGTCACTGACAGCATGTAGCACAGTACCACTCTCTCCTTGCAAGTCAATAGCACAGCACTATGCAGATCACATAAAGTCATTGGCAGGGGTCCACTGGAGCTGCATACACTGTGCAACCAAAGCAAGAGTCACTGATGGCTAATGGAGACACACAGAGTACAACATACTACAGTATACCAAAAATCAGTAGCATGGCACCACACAGGCCACAAAAAGTCACTGGCTGGGTCCACTAGAGATGCATACACTATACTGTACAGTGAAAGCAGGATTCACTAGCAGGGATAAAGGATACACACACTTAGGGCACAACTGTATCAAAGGTCACTAGCATGGCACCACTAGAGACACACAGCCTTACATAAAGTTGCTGGCAGGTTACCACTGAAATGTAACACCCACTGCACTGATCATCCTGCCCAATTAGTTCTTTACATGGGATGGTGTAGCAAATCGACAGCTGGTTAGCCTCACCCACATGTGTCATCATCAAGGCAAAAATGACGCTAAAGATGATGGCATAACCATCACTACTCCCTACCCCCTTCTCCCAACCAGCTCACTGATTTTTCTCACAGTAAATGGGTGCTTTGCCAAATTTTGACACAAAATATGAACACCATGTAAGTGGGGTTCACATATGAGGAGGCACAGTTGTATTGTCTCTTTATTGTGTCAATCTATCTATAGCCAGATATGTGCTGCAGTATATAGATATATATATATATTGTATCATTTCCAAGAAGATTTTACTTAGCTTATTAAAGCTCCTTAATTTTTTTTATATTGAATTAATAAAATTGGAAGTGTTTAAGAAATTAATCATGTCATTATTAAGAGTGTGGTAAGTGATGGTGACCACC
>JAGKTI010002741.1:0-22063 GCA_018397915.1 Birgus latro | reverse complement strand
TTTAAACCTGCGAATATCCTCTTCCTTTACTGCCCAGGTCTCACTACCAAACAGCATCACACTCCTAACACATGCTGCATACAAAGACCCCTTAGCACGCAAGGAGAGTCCTCTCAATGTCAGGAGAGGCAACAGCTCCCTGAACTTCTTCCAACCACTTCTCACCCTAGCAACCGAGCTAACTCCAGCCGCACCTCCGGCACATAACATGTCTCCCAAATAATGAAACTCCTCCACACACTCAAGAGACTCACCTGCAAGTTCAACCCTCTCACGCCTAACAATCTCCACCTGCTCTCCCCGATACGCCGCACACATGAAATCAGCATCATCTCGCAGTCTACCTCTAATACCACTACATCTCTTGTGCAGCCACTTATCACAAACACTACACAAGATGGAATTACTTCCCACACCCTTGTGGCAAACTGCACATGGCCACTCTCCCTCTCCTCTGATTGTACCGCCACCAACCCTAGATATCATCACTTTTGTTTTATCCGCATTTACCCTTAAGCCCTTGTACCCCATACCATCTCTCCACTTCTTAAATCTTTCCTCCGCCTCCTTTTCATTCTCCGCAATCAATACCAAATCATCAGCATACAACATCTCCCATGGGAGTCCATCTCTGAAGTCATGTGAGAGGGCTTCAAGCACCATGATAAACAACAAGGGACTCAAAACTGACCCCTGATGCACACCAACATTCACGGAAAACTCATCACTCAAAGCTCCATTCACTCTTACCTGGGTGCGAGCACCCATGTACATGGCCATAACCACCCTAACCAGCCATTCTTCCAACCCTAGCTTTCTCATTGCCCACTTCACCACCTCTCTAGGGACTCTGTCAAAGGCCTTTTCCAAATCAACAAAAACAAAATACAATTCCCTTTTCTTTCCAATATATTTTTCCTGAAGCTGTTGAACAATGAATATGGCATCAGTCGTACCCCTGCCTGGCATAAACCCAAACTGCATCTCATCGATATTCACTCTTTCTCTAATCATACCTTCTAGAACTCTCTCCATTACTTTCATTATCTGATCTAAGAGCTTTATACCTCTGTAATTTCCCCTTTCCAGGGCATCACCCTTCCCTTTGTACACATTTACAATTACACTCTTCAGCCAATCATCTGGGACAACACACTCATATATAATCATATTTATCAGGTCAGTGACTAACCTCACCCCANTCTTCCAACCCTAGCTTTCTCATTGCCCACTTCACCACCTCTCTAGGGACTCTGTCAAAGGCCTTTTCCAAATCAACAAAAACAAAATACAATTCCCTTTTCTTTCCAATATATTTTTCCTGAAGCTGTCGAACAATGAATATGGCATCAGTGGTCCCCCTGCCTGGCATAAACCCAAACTGCATCTCATCGATATTCACTCTTTCTCTAATCATACCTTCTAGAACTCTCTCCATTACTTTCATTATCTGATATAAGAGCTTTATACCTCTGTAATTTCCCCTTTCCAGGGCATCATCCTTTCCTTTGTACACATTTACAATTACACTCCTCAGCCAGTCCTCTGGGACAACACACTCATATATAATCATATTTATCAGGTCAGTGACTAATCTCATCCCAGTATCTCCTGAGGCCTTCAACATTTCGGCAGTCAACCCAGACACACCTGCCGCCTTCCCCACCCGCATCCTGCCTATTGCCTCACTCACAGTAGCAGCGTCAATCAAAGGCCAAGGGCCAAACACTGGATCAGCGGGCTCCAAACCTTCTCTATCCCAATCAAACTCCTCACTCAACAATCGGCTATAATGCTCTCTCCATGCATCTTTAATATCCTCACTGTTCACCACTACCCTTCCATCATCATTCTTCATACACTGCTCACCTACAATGTCCCGATTATCCCTCTTCACCTGATTTGCCACCCTAAAAATCATATTTTTCCTTTCTCCATGATTTAGATTATCAAGTAAAAGTCTCTGTGACTCAGACTTCGCCCTGTATACCTCTCTTCTAGCCCTGCGCTTGGCAGCCAAGTACTCCTCCCTGTTACCACCATTCTTCCATTTCTGGAAATGCCTTCTTTTCTCCTTAACTGCAGCTTCTACACCCTCATCCCACCACCAAGTTACTTTATGTCTTGGTGGGCCTCTTGTCCAACCGCATATTGCATCGGTAACTCTCAAGAGGTTGTTCTTAAGGGCTCTATACTGTTCATTAACGCCTCTATCTACGGCTTCCTGTTCAGCCACCACTCTCCTCATCTCACTATAAAAGGCATCCCTTAGTGATTGGTTTCCCAGCTTCCATATTTTCCTCCTAGGTACATATGTCCTCCTCCTCATCACTCGTTCCTTAAGCACCATGTCACAAATCAACAGTTTGTGCTGCTGCACACACTCCTCGCTTCCTATAACTCTAACATCCCTCACTAATCTCCTATCAACCCTCCTGACCAGAAAATAATCTATCTGACTACTATTTCCCCCAGACTCGTACGTAATCAACCGGGTGATTCTTTTCCTAAAATGTGTGTTGCACACAATCATGTCCATAGCCTCCCCAAACTCGAGTATTCTTTCCCCTTCCGCATTCCTCACACCATACGCACATCCTCCATGGACTCCTTCATAACCTTGAGCTGCTTCACTCACATGACCATTTAAATCCCCTCCCAGAACAACTACCTCATCATCACCCATACCACTCAGTACACGTATTAAATCATCCCAAAATCTATCCTTCTCTGCATCATCCAATCCTACCTGTGGAGCATATGCCGATATAACTGAAACCAATTTCTGCCCAACCAAAATTTTCACTACTAATATCCTATGACTTACTCTCATAACATTCATGACTTATTCCACCCATTTCTCTGCAACCAACACACCCACACCCCCATATCCGTCAGTTCCCCCTTGCCAAAACAATTTATAGTAGCAATCCTTCCTAACAATCTTTCTGCATGCACAGGTTAAAGAGAGTAGGGGACAAAACAGATCCTTGGGGGATGCCGTTTGTGAAGTATGTTCGATGACTGACCGGCAAATGTTACATATCCACATCTGCCTGCTAAATAGTTTTCCAGCCATCTTTCTGTGTTATTGTTCATGTTTGTGTTGAATATTGTGTTTGTGAGGTTGTGGCAGGGGATGGCATCAAAAGTTTTGCTAATGTCTAATGTGAGTAGGAATGTTCTGTGTGGTGGCCTAGCTGAATTGATGCCATCAAAAACTCTCTGTGTAAGGTTTGTAAGAAGAGTGTTTGTGGAGTGTTGCAGTCTAAAACCATGTTGTGATGGGGCTAGGGGGATGTGAGATGTAACTAATTGTAATACCAGTTGTTCAGGTACTTTGGAGGGGGTGCAGAGGTGGTGTGAGGAAGGTAATATGGGGTCTTTGTTGGGTTTGGGGATAGTGATGATATTGCCATCCTCCAGATGTTGGGTATTATGTTGTATGAGTAGCTGTAGTTTGATATGTTGGTGAGCGCTTGTATGCCTTGTGGTCCAAGGTGTTTAAGGTGTATGTTGCTTATGTTGACCACAGGCAGTTGAGTGCTTAAGGTTGCTAATGATGTGCTTCATCTGGTTGTAAGTGAAACATGCGAAGTCTGGGTCTGTGGGGAACTGTCCCTTGCATCGGATGACACTTCGGTTGTCACGATGGGGATTTAGATGGGTGACATGTGAAAAGTGCTTGATGGGTGTTTGCTTGTTGTTTGTTTGAGGGTATGGTGTGTGTTGTTGTGATGGCAGTGTGTGATTGTGTAGTGTTGCTGTTGGAGAGTGTGTTGCTGTTTAGTGTTTTGTAGATTTTGCTGGTGTTTGTTTTGTGATCAGTTGTTTGGAGATAATTATTCCAATTTATTGTTTGCTGTTCTGATGTTGTTTATTTGAGTGTTGAGTTCTTGTATTTGTTGTATGGTGCCTTGTGTATGAGGTGTTGGGGAGTGTTGTAGTGTGTCACATTGACTGGTGAGGCCTTGAATTTCTGGTGTGAAGTTGGGGTTGTGTTTCTTTCTGTTGCCTTTAGGGATGTGTCTTTTGTCTGTGTTTTGAATAATTGTATTGAAATTGTGCACAGCAGTGTTGATGTTTGTGATGTTTGTACTGTTTAATGTTTCGAAGTGTTGTGTTTCATTTTTGAAGGCCTCCCAGCTGGCTGTCTTATGTGTGTCTGTGGCCAGCTGGGATGATTTTGGTTTTGGTAGTGATGATGATTGGGAGGTGGTCAGAGCCAAGGGTTTTAACCACTCTCCAGGATGCTGTGGGGGCAAGGTTTGGGGAGCAAAAGGTGATGTTATAGGTACTGGACAGTAACTTCCTATTATATATGAGGCATGTGCTTATTATTAATTTTAGTTTTCTCTGATACAACTAGTACTCTTCTGTAAATTGGGGGTAATTGATAAATTAACCTTATACATACCAGTGGAACTTTAATTGGCAGTTTTTCATAGACCGCCACCAGACATCCATCTCTCAGAAACTACCCTACCCAACTAGGCAGATTATGATTCAGTCATCTTCCAACCCTACTCACAAACAATCCACTCTACAATCCTGTCCCCCACACCACAACACACATTATGCATCACTATCATATACATCAGCTAGTGACAATGTCTGATCTAGTAAAAAGGGCTCCAGGCATAAACATGCTCTGATCATGTAATCTTTGCTTCCATAATGGCAAAGGAAGTGCATGAAAAGAATATTATCATGTAATTTTCAGTTCATTCAAAAACATATGGTTATTTTTGCATTTTTTATATATTAATATATAGGTTATTTATTTATTTAATTATTTGCTCAGGAATGTTTATGTATACCATTTGAACAGTATTATGAATAATGTTGCCAAAAAGGGAGTGAGGAGTGTCTTAACTCAAGAACATTGATGCATATGTGAGCAGTGTAGCTCCTGAAGGATGGTACCACCTTTCAAATTTTATTATCATTGCCACATACAGTAGTTATATTTTGCTTAACAAATACCTCATCATGTAGTTGTTAAAAATTCTGTTTCAGTACTGTGATGTCTTTTATTTTGTATTCTTTCCACAACTCTGCAAGCATATTGACTTACAGAGAGACCTCGGCAAAAGAAGAATTGGTTAATGATAATTATTACTGTAATTTAAGTGGGATGGTACCGTACCAGAGTTCTTGCTGCTTAAATGTTGTGTGAATGTCTGGCCTGTTTCACTGTGCATGCTGTTGATAGTTCTCCCTCTTTCATGCTTTTGCTTTCCTTGTTTTGTGAATGTTGCCAAACCCCACCCTTAGGTAGGAAATAAGGTCAGGTATATGATGGTTTGAGTTCAGCAACAATATTTCTTCTAATGAAACTTTTTTTTTTTCCCCAGTTCTGAAACACCTCATTATGGCAGCCAGCAATATCAGGTGATGAGACACCTTCTGTACCACTGTCTCTCTCTCTCATAGTTTAGTGGTTGAATCTTGAAAGTAATTCCCAGCTTTAACTACTTCACTCCCATGATGTAACTTTTTAGTCTTGCTGCTACCAATGGATTTTTATTCAGCTTAAGAGAGCATCAAAATAGCATATGGGTTAATGAAGGCTGTGTCTAACCTTTCTAGTTTGAAAAGTCTCCCATGAGCTGCTGAATGAAATCCTGTGGATGTAGCATGAATGGAATAAGTGTACATCATTAGATTGAAGGGGTTAACTCCTTCAGTCCAGTAATGTGTTTTGTGGTTTATTCTTGTTATCTCCAAACAGCTACATTTTGTTGGAGATTTTTTTTTTTTTTTTAAGTGGTCAGATATAACCTTAATTAAACCCCTTTCAGTATGATGGTTCTTGTAAATTCAAGCATATGGAAGTAACAAGAATAAAAAAAAAAAAATAAATAAATAAAAGCACATAACTGGATTCATTGGGTTAAGAAGAACTGAAACACTGCCTGTCCAATGTTTACGTATTTATCAGAAGTGACGGTTTTGCAGGCCACCATTTTGCCTATTATTGAAACCATTCCAGTTGTTAAAGGTATGTTAGTCAGTTTTATATTTAAATGGCACAATAATCTAGTTGTACTGTATAACTGATTTGCTTATATTCCCTGTGTTTTTTTTACTCGTTGTAATAATTTTTAGCAATGGTTAAATGAGATGAATAACCACATCTTCACCAAAACATCTTGATTTTCTTGATTATATAGGTATTTGATTATTTATGGTGATTAAAAAGTCAGTGTAAGTCATTGTGTATTACAAAATATTAAACACTTGAGAACCATGGTTTCTGTGGACCCTCCTCCCTTGTCCCTGGCTGAAAGGATGGGATCTGTTCCAGCTTGCACAGGTAAAAGTGTTGTCATGAACTGTTTCTTGTGCAGTCTGGTAAAGCTCTGAAGTACCAGTTTTATGGTCCCAGGCTTATCTAAAATGTGAACCTGGTGGACTGCAGGCTGAAGTTGCCCTTCTCTCGCTAGCCACCATTATCCTTTTCGGAGGATTGGGAGGGAGGTGAGGGACATTTATATAACCAAGCAGTGGAGCTGCCTGGTTACATTGATGCCACCACATGAAGGCATCCTTCCAGCATCAAACTACCATTATAGTATTTGGAAAAAGGCCTTCATTCAATGAGTAATCCTAGCTACAAAATCCCTCCAACCAGGTGGAGTTGATGGTGAGCAGAACCATGGCTTATGAATGTCCTGTACACCTGGGGAAAGTTCTGCCTTATACACCTGCCTACCAGTTTGGACCCTTATGCATGAGACAACCACTAGTGAAGCAGTAGCCAGACACTCAAATGTCTGGTACCACTGTGTGGGAGGGAATAGGTTAAGTGAGGAGGAAGGCTGGGGGAGCTGATAATTCCTACCCCCTCCCTCTTCCATCCCTATCCTTCTCACACAGTTGCCAGATAGATGAATGTTGGCTACTCCTTGCAGCCACTTGTCTCACATTTACTATTGCGAAGTGGTGAGCAAGTGTATGACGCGGAACTTTCCTCGGGTGTAGATGGTATATCAGACAAGGATCTGTGTACTTTATAATGACATACGTTACATGTCACTGACTGGTGGAAAAACAGTTTGTTATTTAAGTACAGTGTAATCAGAGATGGTGGCACTAAGTGCTAATTCTGTACAGTGAAAAAAAAAAAAAGTTAAATTTTAAGAGAATAGTGCCCTAACCCTGTAATAACAACAAAATGAATTAAAAATACAGTTTAAAGAAAGTGGCAAAAAAAAAATTGGATTTTTTTTTTTAATCTTTATTCAGTATGGCTCAGTGTGTATATATTTGACAAGTATTAACCACAATTTTTTTTTTCTTTTTTTACCACTTCATGAGGATGTCATGTTTTGTCTTTATTTGTACTGTCTCTGAATGATTTTGATCAGTTTGGGGAGGCTTTTTGAACAGTAGTGGATAGATAGAGCCCTATAACCCTTTGACAATTGGAGTCCCTAAACCGAATAAAATAATCAGAAAGAAGCAGGAATAAAGCAGGAGTGCAGGTATATCGTAGGTTTGAAGGGGCAGTGTGCAACATCTGTTGAAGTAGGCATTTCTTACTCATCTGACCTAGTGGAGGAAGAAGCACTAACTTTGCCTCACAGTTAATATTTGACAGATCCATTAATCCCAGTTACCAATAACTGGTGCCTAACCCCTGGAATTCACTGACCTGTTTTCTGTTTTATCCTTCCTACCTCAAGACAACCTTACAAATAGATTTTTTTTGTGAGATTTCTCACATCGGAGGATTTAGATAATGCCTTAACCCCTTCACTGATAAAGGTCTTACTCAGAGCTGAATAAAACTTTTTGAAGGCAGCAATAACAAACTAAACTAATACATCCTCATAGTGAAGGAGTTGGTCCTTTCACATCTTCACTCGAAGTTGATCAGCCATTCAGGATCTGTATTTTAAACAGTTCTGGCAGGCTGGGGATTGCTACAGTTCCTCCTGTCCTTTTTGATAATAAATAATGTGGAAAGTAAAGTATTGTTATCCCTCCAATGGTAAAAAAGTTGAAAAAAAAAAGTCACTCATTAATATTAAATAATGTAGGAATTAAAGCACTGTTGTCTTGCTAGTGTCAAAAAATGTTGATTTCGCCTACAACCCTGTGGCATCATCTTGAGAGAACAGAGGATTTTATTTTGGAGGGGGGTGGGGGGAGGCTAAGAAGAGCATCAACATATTTTCTTTAATTCCCTCAGTGTGAAGATGCATTTTACTCTGCTTGGAGAGATTTGTTAGGTGGGGTTAGTTATTGCCTTTATTAACCCCTTCACTGCAAAAGATGACCTCAACCTGAACAAAATCATCTGGAGTTAGCAAGGAAAAAATGTGTCATCGGATTCAAGGGGTTAATATTGCTATAGCACTGTGAACTTTTTATTATCCATGTTTTTCCCTGTTTCTAGTCACTGCTGTAGTAGGTCAAAGAGGATTGTCCATCTGACACTATTAAAAATTATCATAAAATCGGTTACTACACACAGATACTATAGTCGCAGTGCACGACTCTGAGGTTGTCATTATTATACCCTGGCAACCTACCATTCAAAAGTCCGTCCAATTTCATATCATATTATACACAAATCATATTACTATGCACGAATATATTATATCCATCCATCATCCAATCCTATGTCGCCCCACAGAGGAGCTTAGGAGCCCGGGGCTAGGCAAATTGGTCCTGACATTTAAGATGAGAGTGAGAATATTGTATATTATATATGAATATTATTATACATGAACATATTATACACGAATCATGTGTCTCATACACGAAATCAGACGCACTTTTGAATGGTAGATTGCTAGAGCATGATAATAACAACCTGAGAGTCGCGTGCTGCGACTATAATGAAATTTATAGTTTGTATTTTCTCTTGCTTTGGCATAAGATTTATCTTTTGTTAAAATTACTATTTTACAGACTTTTCTAATTCATTTATGAACTGACCACTATATCCATAACTGCCATAAAAAAGTTAACAGTACTGTATGATACTATTCAGTTTCAGTATGTTATGTGACATACTTATTATTGTGTATGAAAATTTTGACAATACTGGACACAGTCTTGTCTCTGTTCAGTTTACACTACTCAACAGGTTTGTTTCATAAGTGATGATCATCCCTAGAGTTGAATTTTGTTGCAATTAGGAGGTTTTCCAGAACTGTTTCTGTTGCAGATTGTTTATCGTATTACTGTATTCTCTTGCATGTTGTCTATACCTTTTTTATATTGACAGAGATTGTATAAATAACATATAAAAGAATATTAACCAGCTGTATGCATAAACAGACAAGCAAGGAAATGTGCTAGAGACCCTTCTTAGCTGTTAAGGATACTGGCTCAAGTCTCTCTACATGTGTGTGAGTCCAATTTTTATAAAGTTTTTGTGAAACATTTGCGTGATATTGTACTGCTAGGCTAAGAGATCATTAATAGCAAATGGAAACAGTTAAACCAACAAAATTACTACTGATGAAAGCATTTTGGATGCATATATGGATACATTACAGTGCCTCGTAAAAATTCACCATATTGGATTATCATCATTACAATACTTAGAAATGTACAACATGTATGTTTTACTGTACATACTTGCAACTTATTTATTGAAACAAACTGGCCACTGTAAGAGCTCACTCTTGATTGATTCTAAAATTTTGTAATACACTTGTTGACTAAATTCTTTTGAACATGTTATGCAGTAAAATGTTGCCTTTTATGTTCTTCATGTTTTGTGTGTGTGTGTGTATATGTGTGTAAGTCCACTATAAATATCAGAAGAATTGCCCACTACGGTTGCATTGCTATGTATACAGCTGGTTTGCCACTTCCTTCACCTTGCAGCACTGTTTGTATATAAAAAAAAAATGAAATTTTTTAACACATCCTCAGCATATATTGAGAACTTCCTTTATGTATCATTACCTGTGAAGAAAGGTGAGTGTCTGTTACTGTCTCTTTGCCTCCCAGTACAAATTAGTCACCAAAAGCAGGGGAGCCAGGATTGATGGGAAACAACCCTCAGTGACCCTGCTTTCAAGAAGAAGAATGAATATTATACTTCAACATTATGCAGAGAACAAGTAATGTTTTGTGTTTATAATTTCGGATATTCAGAAATAAGTATGCAATATGGTACCTGGAATATCATTTCATTCCTGGATATATACTGTAGAATATTTGGTGGTTGTAAAGACATTATACATTGAGAATTAAAGACATTGATATAGATATGGTAAATGGGAGTAAGAGAAATAGAGGTATGGAGTTTGATGATGACAAAGAATCAAGCTGGATGAATGAATTTTGTATGAAGGCATGTGTGCCTTGGGTTTGGCATCCCCTTGTTAATGTGATAGTCATTGGATTGACTTTGACAGATAATCATGATGCTACATGTGAAAAGTCTGCATCTGAGGTGGAGTCAGGATCTGGGGACTTACCATGAGTGAAAATGTGTGGTTTTATTTCATTAGGCACTGTTATTGATTAAAGGCAAAGATGGGGACAGGTGCCATGAGGCATTTAGCTGTGGTGCTCATCTTTGCATCTTAAACATTTGAGTGTACAGCATTTTTTCACCCAATATCCTGGGATACAAGGCTACTGTATCATCCAGGTTACCACAGTTACTTCCCATAGGTGTTATCCTAAATATTCATTTTATCTACCAACCCACAGCGGGTAGATGGACACCTGAGTTGAGTGACGCCAACTGCCTGCACTAGGATTTACCCTGGCGCTAACAGGTCAGTAGTTTCATTGTCAGCTACACTGACCACTCAGTGCTTCATTCTCGGGTTTTTTCTTGGAAAGGTCTTATTACCTCTCTTGTAAAATCTGCTTCCAAGTAATTAGGTGTGCTAAGCCAACTCTGCCTTCTTTACCCCTGCAGAGTTGTTGATTTTATACACAGGTTTTATTCACCCATGTAGAGTACAACTCTCATGTGGGGAGGCTCCCCACAAAGTCGTCAACAAGGTGGAGTCAAAGTCTTTTCGTTCTCATTAACTGTACTCCTCTTACTAGCTCCCTTCAACCTCTGTCTCTTCACCAAAATGTTGCATCTTTTTCTGTCTTCTGTTGCTGTGTCAATGGTTACTGCTTCTCTGTACTGTCAGCTTGCATCCCTTCAGCACTATGGCAGGCATATGGCTCCCGTCTAGCAGCAAACTCTCATTCCTTTTGTCCAACTCACTAATGCTCTTATTCCTTTTCTGTCCAACTCTCTAATGCAAGAGCTAACCATTACTCCCAGTCCTTTATGTATGCAACAGATCACTTCTGAAATTGTCTTCCTCTGTCTGTATTTCCTACTGTCTATGACCTCCAGTCTTTCAAACGCAATGTGTCCAGGCATCTTGAAATGAACATTCTTGCATTTGCCTCTGTTATCTTGTTTTTATTTTTTCTTGGAGGAAANTGATTTTTGTTCAGGGAGGTATACTGCAGAAGTTTTCTCGCACACCTTATGTTTTTATTACATAATCTTATGTAGAATTTCATAAGCTTTCTCCTGATACCTTTTTGTTTTGATACGCTTCATAGTTTCCGAGTAAATCGCAAAAAACTACAGGGTACTCGCGGCCGCGGTGCACTTTCGTCATGCGTGCACAATAACCGCCTACGTAACCACAACTTTTCATTAGAGAAATTACATAGTTATGTCCTGTACATATGTAGAATTCACTGATCTTTATCATGGTTCTTACAGGAAATCGATACGTTCAATAATTTTGGAGTAAATGGACGACAAAGATAGAACACTCTTCCTCGCCCGCAAGCGAGATAAAAACGCTCAATTTCCCTGCCTCACGAATACTTACATATTTTCGCTCATTACGTTTTATTATTATTTTTTTTTACTCAAATTATACACGAGAAATATCATAAGCTCTTTGACAGTGCTCTCAGTAACTCGACATTTCCACTAGTCTTTTTGCTAAAGCTGAACTTTCTTCCATCTCATATGTGTATATGTAAAAAACAACATTTATTTGTGAAAAAAATATAGAAATGTAGAAACAGGTCAATGTACAGTACAAATCAACAAAATATGGATAACTCACTTGCTCCAGAGGTGTTGAGCTGCTGGCAGGAACTTGAAGGAATTGAAGATGAGTTAGGTAGTGTGTGAGTTTTGTGTGTGTTCATGGGTGCGTGAATGAGTGTGTGTGTGTGTATGCGTGTGTGTGTATGTGTGGCGTATTCTCTGTTCCTTGCACCACGTTTGCCTAACACACGATGCACACAATAGATTTCTCCACGAACATTCGCTGCACGACATACGTATATAATGTCATATATGTTTCGCTGTGTGGCGTATTTTCTTGTCTCTGATCATTACGTAACTTTCCGCTGTCAGTCAGTGCACGCAATACTTCTCGGTGAACACTCGCTGCACTATTTTATAAGTATATTTCACACTGAACCATATGCAATATAAAACACTATCACATGATTCCATCCCAGCCTCTTCTGTTATTCCCCTTCCCTACTGTATGGTGTAAGAGACCGCCTGTTCCCTTAGCAACTAATCCATATGTCTATGTTATCTCTATGGCATAACATAATGCCTGCTATGGTAGGTCAGTTATTTCACTAATTCAGGCACTATATGTTTCACAGATGTAAGTAATGGCTTCACTATAAGAGTAAAAATACATCATTTTACGGGCAGGGTGAGTGGAAACCCTGCTATAACAAACCAGACTCTGCTCTAGGCCTAACAGCTGATAACGGACCCCAATGCTTTACAAACAATATATCTATGTTCAATAGACACAATCACTTCACAGTATAGTAAAAAACACTGTACAGTCACAATATTTCAATAATGGCTTCAGAATCGGGTGGGAGGGGGAAAAAATGGCAGATTTAAAGGGACAACACAACACAGCACAACCGAGCTCTCTGGCTGCTAGTGGAGCACTGAGATTCTACACTACGTACAGGCACATAGGAGTCATTGCAGTGTTGCCAAAGTCTTACCTCGCGAGAGACACGTGGCTGCTAGAATGCTACAAAATTTGATGCAAATCGACCGAAAACTTTTTTTTTTTTTTTTTTTTTTTGCGTTTTCACGCGATTTGTGGTCCTGTGCTTTTGCACACCACACCACGTGTAACGCAAATCGCGGTACCTTGCGCGAAAGGCTTAATAGCCTTTTACAGTAGTGCTGTAGTCTTAAAAATCCTTCCTACTGTCTTAGTTGTATTCCAGATTCTACTTAGTAATTTTATTCAGTTTCAAGATCTTGTAGCTATAGTAGCAGTAGTACAGTAATACTTTTTGTTGTGGCCCCAGGTCCATCTAGACATGAACCCAAATACAAATAGTCACTTCAGCTGGGTGTTACCAGAGATTTTTTTTTTTTGTATGGTAATGTTGAAGGGGTGTCTGTGCTGTGAGAGTGAGGTGCATGAGGCAAGTATATTGTGAGAGTGAGGTGTATCAGGTGTATGTGTTTTGCAATGTGAGGGTGTTTGTGATATGTTTATTTTGTTGTTGTGGCAGGAGAGAATGATTGTGCTGATGGCCACATTAAAATCTGGCTAAGTGACCTCCAATCTCTCTGGAAAGGACAGTTTCTGCTGGATAAATGAAGACATTGCTTGTTTTATGTAACTGTTTGTTGTACTTAAAGTTGTTTTATTCAGTTAATGAAAACAACACTTCTTTTTTCTTGCGATCCATGCATGATAAAATTGCTTTGGAGTCAGAGATAGTTTTTGTGCCTTTAACACCTCAATGATAAAACAGAAACATGTCTTACTTACAGAAGCATTTTGCTTACACATCCTAAACTTCAACCCTCTGATTGATAGGACTGATAGTACTGAGCACCTCAAACTGATTTGAGACTGCCTCTGCATACTTGCCCACACCTTGTGCCTATTTATCAAGATGGAACCATTAGGTGGCATCTATAAATTCATTTAGTTCTTAAATGTAATTGCAGAGTAGTGCTAAAAGCCTGCAGTCAGTAGCAAAAAACTGCAGTTTTGAAAGATGCTCCACAAGGTACAGTATTTACAAGGATGTGGTCATCTCCTTTTAGCAATCCCTCCAGCACTGGAATACTAAGTCCACTGATACAGATCAGGCCATTGGAACCAGGATCCTCAATTTTCACTCCTTCTGTTATCATTTCCAAAGGATATGAGTGAAAGGAAGGAATAAAAGATGAGAATAAGAGAAAAACAGCATCCCTCTCCTTGTCTATTTTCTGCTGCTTCTGACTGCTTTTGGTAGTTGGCCACCAAATTACCAACCTTAAGCCCTTGCATCACAACAGAGTAGAGGCTTACATCAGACTTTGGGCAATTGACTCAAATTTCTCAAGAAGGAGCATGTGAGATGAACAAAACAATCATGGATATACTGTATTGGGCCCAGGCCTCTGTACCACCAACCAAAAGTGTAGGCACATCAAAAGTGAAGACTCCCAGTTGGGTCAGATGATGATGGAGGGTAGTACAAAAGGACTGTAACCTGCAGCAGAGGAGCAGGAAGTTGTCAATTGTCTCTGTGTGTGTATGTGTCACCACTGACACCAAGATACCACAGATCATTAATCAGACCCACCTTGTAAAGATGTATTTTCAGCTCCAACTGGACAATCTGGAGTCTAGTGAGGGCCATGTCCTGTGACTTCTATGGATGAATGTAACGATATCACAAGTGTGCCCCAGTTCAGTGCCCAAGCATATCAAAGTGGGTGCAGGCAAGATCTGTCTGGAGCCTGGAGGTGGCTCCCAAGAGACTGTACATGCTCCTTCAAATATCTGTCATAGCACCACTTGGTCTGGGGCAAGAGGAGTGGTCACTCAAGCCAAGAGCACCAACTTCCACTACCAGATCAGCAACCTCATTCCCCTTGATGCCAACATGGGAGGGAATCCACTGGAGACAGGAGGATGAAAAAGAGAGACAGAGAGAAAGAGAGAGGGTGGGGACAGGATGTTTGTGGGATGAAGGCTGATGGAATAGGAGAAACTACAGAGAAGACTGGGAATCCATTCAAATCATGTAGGATGGCCCTGCAGCAGCAGCTGTTTACTTGTGACCAACAGGTGTGCTTAACTAAACAGACTTGGGTTAAGCAACAACAAAGCCTTTTAGTACTTTTGCTGCAGTTGGTGCATTTGGGTCCTTTCATGCCAGTATAACACCATAAGATTTTGTTCACCAGTCTAGAGCTTTAAATATGAACTCAAGTAACCCTTTTTCTGTAGCTGGTAAAAATGTATCAGCCAAGCTCATATACCCTTTCTGAAGTGTAAGGGCCTGAGGCTAGGTTACCATAGTCCAGCATATTTAAGGAAAGATACCAGCCTACTTCCCCTGATGGCACAACATGAATAAAAATATTTAATCACCTCACAGATGAAGGCTATGCAAGATACCACTCTGACTGAGGTCCTCAAAACACTAGACCATCTAGTGTCTCTGTTGGTGTACCTGAAAATTTTACTTCATCAAACACCACACAATCTTGCTTACTTGTGAGATATCCTAGCAGTCAGTGGGTTAAAGCGAGCTACAATATTTCACATGTCCTTCGTATCCTGCAGGCAATACCTCAGACTCTTTATATTGCACCTTAATAATAACCCTTGCTGCTACCAGACAACTTTCTTCAACTTAGAATGGAATTTTCAAGCTGGCAGGGTTAGATCCAGCCTTAATAAGCTTCTTCAATACATAAGAAGTATCCTAAGTTGAAGAAAATTGTCTGGAAGCTGTAAAGATAAACTTTAAAAAATAAAAATGACAAGGTGAAGAAAAACTGTATTTTATAAATGTATAATATCTTGCCACGTCAACATCATAATAACTATACATCAAGTACATTACAATAAGTAAAAAATTAACACAATCTTGTATCAAACACTGTCAAACACCAAATTTATATTAAATGTGTAGCTACTTTTCAAAATTAAAAGTTAGAGATTCATATTTGCGGGAGGTATCCCTCTACAAATCGTATAAAACATAGCCAAAAGGAAAAGCAAAAAATCCATATCACTGATATGCACAGGATTCATAAAAAATATACAGTATCTGGCATGAGTAGCCCTTGGAAACAAAGTAACTAATCCAATCAATCTGGTCATGTCATATTTTGGCTTATATTTGCTACCTCCAGTTGATTTTATTCACTTTAGGGGAGATTTCTTGTGATGAGTTCAATGAAGGCTGTATCTAACTCCTCCAGCTATAGTCATTCTAAAGCTGAATATAATTTTATGGTGCTAGCAATAATAGAATCTAAAATACATAATCAGAGTGAAGTGGTTCAGGAAAATATAGTGCAGGATAAAAAAAAAAAATAACAGCCACACCCATATTCCTTACTATGAGGACAGGAGCCACAGGCTAAGCTACCAGTTAGAATAATTAAATCTTTAAATTTTCTTCAATTTAATCTTGCCATTCCTAATTATTATGTTCATTCACCTCAGAGAAAAATTTTCCAACTGGAGGAGTTACTTACAGGCAGACCCCGAGATACGATACCCCTAGATGATGCCCCGACATAGCGATGATGGGGGTAGAATACCGCCCTATCTCGCCGAACAATGGCCAAACCCTAGTATAACGATGGGTTTTGTTTTGCTTTAAACCAATTTTGATTATCTATCTATCTATTGCCAGACGCTTTAATCCCATAAGGGGTGGCCACAAACAAATCGCCTCCATGTTGCTCTGTGCCCCGCTATTTCACTGTCCTGTTCCCAGCTCACACCCCCCTCTTTCATATACCTCTTCACTCCATCTCTCCAGCTCATCCTTGGTCTCCCCCTCCCTCTCCCTCCCCTCCACCTCACTCACATACACTCTCCTCATCAGTCTCTCACTCTCCATCCTCTCCACATGGCCAAACCACCTTAATGTGTTCTTCCTAACACTTCCTATCACATCCACATCCACACCACAGCTCTCCTTCATTTCCTCATTTGTGTTTAGGTTGATTTATAAACTGTTTTTAGACTTAGATTAATGTGTTTTAGTAATAGATGGGGTGAACATTGTCATTTTGGGGTACAGTTTACTAAATTTGATTATTTCCAGACTTATTTCTGACGATTTTCAGATTTTATTATCAGGTTTAGGTGAGTTATAAAATGCTTTCAGGCTTAGTTTAGCTTGTTTTAAAGCTATTTGTAGGTTTAGGTTAGCTAGAAACTTGTTTTTGGACTCATTTGGGTGGGTTTTGGACGTGGCTGGGAGGGAAACCGAAGGCTCTAAAACGCATCCCTATGCTTTGCATGTTAAATTTACCCTGTGATACGATACCCCACCTAGTGATGGGTTTTTACTTAACCAACTGCATCGTTAAACTGAGGTATGCCTGTATAGCTTAAATAGATGCTTTCAATTTAAGAGGTCTTCTTCTACAACGAATAAAATCAGTAATGGCATGAATATAATGGGCTGGATGGGGTAAAGGCAGGATACTGATCAACACCCCTACATGCATTCTACATGACAGAAAAATCTCCAGTGTCTCCTGCAAGATTAGATCCACTGCACATAGGGCATGGCAATCACTCTGGAGAATATTCACATCACCTTGTTGTTCTCTCATATGCCTTACCTTTTTTTTACATATAGACACAGATTGCAGAAATAACAATTGTAACAAATGTAGAAATAACCAGGTAATGAAAAGGGTTATTAAGCTTCCTAACTTCACAAGAATACTGCTCTAACTCCATTACTCCATTACCAGGCCACCAAGCAGCTCAGTGCAGTAAATGATTATAAATACAGAGTGATTCATTACTTTGAAGCCCCATAAAAGCACAAGTATATTCAATATTAGAGGATTTTTAAATGGAGCTGTGTGCTTACAAACTTCAGTCTATGTTAACCATAATGTATTGCATTTGAGAAACTCACAAATATATGCTGGAAATGAAATGAAGTTCCTTAATCAGCACGGTGCTGAATGGGTATCTGTTGGTTAACTCCCTGATTCATTGATCATGCCGAACATGATATGACTGCGTGTTTCAAATTCCAATTTAACTCAAGATTTGCTTTTTTCCTGTCTGAGGAGTTACTTTAAGGGAAAAGGATTTAAAACCACACCTTACACAGTGATTAGCAACAAAAATATTATTAGGGAGAATGCATCCATCCTATTGAATAAGTTACTCCAAAATTTTGGTAGTTTGGAACACAGAGTTTTTTTTATGTTTACAAGCTAAAGTTGATGCAATTCAAAACATCATGTAACTGCAGATAAACTGTAATGAGGGAAAAAAAAAAACTAAGTACAGTACCACATATGACTGAAATCAGCTGACCAATAATGAAAAACTGGAGCATCCATGTGTCTCAGAAGTTTGCCTAACCTTGTACAGTATTACTAACTGTGTGTATGTACTCCATTATTACCGTACTTTAACCACTAAGCTCTTAACCCTTTCGCTCAGAGGATGTCTTTGTATTTTAGTCTCATAATTTCTGGACAATGTTATTCAGCTTGTGGGAGGCTTTTCAAACTGAAGTGTTAAATACAAACTTCATTAGCCCCTTCATTGCTAAAGGCCTTTCTTGAGAAAAATTAGCTGGTAGCCTGAGGGAAAAAAGAAAAAAAGTGAAGTGAAGGACTTAAATTTTAAGAAAAAAAAAATCTGTACTAATACTAAATGTCTTCATAAATATATTACAAATACATTATACCACTCTAGACAAGACAGGGAGACTGAAGTTTTGTTCAGTGTACACATTATTTAGAGGTTAAAAAGAACAAAATACCAACATTTCACACTAATTCCTTCAATCTAATGATATACTGTATTTCATATTTCATTCCAGCTAGCATCAATTTTATTCAGCTCAGAAAACTTTGAAATGGAAGGGTTAAATACAGTCAACCTTCTCAAATTCAAACTCCTTGGACTTAATCTGTGTTTGAATTGCAGAAATACTGTATAGCCTTTGTTACAATAATCCTTTCACTACTTTCTGCATGAAACTGCTAAATAGGATCACCCAGTGACAGTTTGGGGTGGAGGGGGGTGGAATTAAAGGGTTAAGCTGATTACTGACCATTTTCACAATACTGTACTATCCATCCATCCATTATCCAATCCTATGTCGCCCCACAGAGAAGCGTAGGGGTGCGGGGCTAGGCAAGTTGGTCCTGACATTTAAGATGAAAGTGACCAGCCTCACTCATCCCTGAGTGGCATTATGTAAGCAATAAACCCCAACCACCCTTTGGATATAAACCTTCACCGGCTCAATCTGATTGGAGTGCCGTAATTACCCACTAAACCACCAGGTGCCAAAATTTGGTTATGTGGTTACCACCCAGCGTAGTAAATGGTTTCCAGCTGTACAGGAAACCATTTGGCTTGTCACTCAGTGTAGAGTCACCCGCAGGCAGAAGGACGAGGAAAGAATGAAGGAAAGAAAGACAGAAGAGAGAGTGTAAAGTCACCCGTAGACAGAAGGACAAGGAAGGAATGAAGGAAAGAAAAACAGAAGAGAATTGAAGGAAAGAAGGATGGAGGAGAGAAAAGGGCAGACACCCGAGAGCAGCACTACATCGAGTGAGTGGATGGTGAGCTGTAAAAAAAAAAAAAAAATAGGGTGAAGGGTTTGAACTGCAAACTCACACACCTTCACCTTCAGATTTTTTTGCACACTTTCAGATTTTTTGGCTGAACTTCAAGGCAATACGTACAGCATTGGGCCTGTATTTTCAGAACGTACAGAAACTCGAGCACCTCTTACCAGTTAATTATTGTATAGGACACCTTACTCTTGTTTTTTATAGTATGTTCCCAAACTAGGTCAGTGTTAAATTATGACATACAGAAAAAAATGTACATTATAGAAAAAAGATAAGAAAATGATACTGTAAAGCCTCCTAAGCTGATGAGAGTATGACCCCTCAAGGTTCAGAATGAGTAAGTTTTAGTTATCACCATAGGATATGTAACTGGATGAGACTCTTTTGCAATTCCCATTGGGTGGGTAAAGCTTTCAACTATTTTATCAATGGGCAAACAGCTCAACACCTTAATGTAGCTTAGAACAACACAGTCTGTATATTAAGAGTAAAAAACTGTCATATAAATATGGCAAATAGGGAGTAGCATTTTACTCCTGCTGTTACTTTAATGCTGTCATGGACTGCAACTTTCTCAATATTACCTAAAGTACACTTGTAAAATAGAAAGTGGCATGGCTAGGGCACAAATCAGTATAATAATAATGACTTTTGAATATGAATATTCATACTGGCAACCCGTGTCATGCACGAGCAAGTTTACCGCTATAATTATAACTTTTTTTCTCCCTATTTTAACTCTTATGATATATTCCTAGAAAACTGCTCTACTGTCCCTCAATCCAAGGATGTTTTATTGTACTCTTGCTATCTCCAGACAATTTTAATTCAGCAGAGATGCTTTTCACATTGAGGAGTCACATAGCCTTTAATGACCTCTTCAATATAAGACAGCTTTCTTGAATCCATGAACAGAGTTATATGTTTTTTAGCTGATTCTTGCTACTTTCAGACTATTTTAAGTCAGCGTAGGAGAGGCTTTCTGGACTGTAAGAGTTAGCTATAGCATTCATTAGTACCTTCATAATAAAAAGTCTCCCCTAATATTAATAAAATTATTTGGAGGAAGCAAGATTAAACTTTTAAAATATCAATGTGTTGCAAGAATTCATTCACTCATTCATTGTCTAATCCTCTGTTGCCCCATGAAGAGTGAAGGAGCCTGGGGCTAGGCAAGTTGGTCCTGGCATTTAGGATGACAGTGACCAGCCTCACTCATCCCTGAGTGGCTTTATGTGAGCAATAAACCCCAACCATCCCATGGATATAAACCCACACAGGCTCAATCTGGCTGGAGTGCCTTAATTACCCATTAAGCCACCAGGTGCCATAATTTGGTTATATGGTTACCACCCAGCATAGCAAATGGTTTCCTGGTGTACAGGAAACCATTTGGCTTGTCACTCAGTGCAGAGTCACTGAGTGGCAAGCCAAATGCTTTCCTGTACACCGGAATCATCCCAAGGTAGCAAGGATACTTATAAAGGATGTCACCATAGTGAGGAGGTTAAACAGATTACTTTAACTCTAAAACAGAAATGTTCCTGATAGTGTAAAATATGGTGACTGTAGGCATATAGAATTTCATTGGTTAACTACTAATAATACTTTATAAAAAGTCAGTTCCATTTTAGCCCCATTTCAGGTTTGAGCCTTTGGCCTGGTTATGTCAAGTATATTCAAAGCTAGATGACCAGCCTACCTTCCTTGATGGTACTACATATCTGGAAAACCTCAGTCAACTCTTGTTGATTGAACTATGCGAGGTAATCACTCTCTACAGTATTTTATATACTAACCCACTGGGTGCATTAATTTTACAGTTTCAATTACCTGTATTTTTGAAAAATATTCTACTAGGAACATCTGAACAGAGAGTTCTTCAATAAAACATTTATACGTAGGACCTCTAAGGAGGTAAAACTAGTTATACTGTAGTACAGTAACAATTACTGTACTGTATGTCTATCAGGTAAACTTAAAATCCAGTATTTACACATACTGCATAATAATAGTACTGACGAGTTTATATAATGTGTTAGTAAACTTTGTTTAAAAACTAATTTATCCACAAACAGCAAATGTAGACTGATATACCTTTACAGGGCCCAGAATCATCAAAAATACAGTTCCATTTCCATACCATCAGCTTACCAGAATGGTTACTATCTCACTGTTTTGATACCACCAACATGAATACTATAGTACGGCAGAGTGGAGTTACCACCACAATCAACCAATATGATAATAATCATGTTAAGGAATCTGGACAGAGGATGGCAATCTGTATTATATATGATGCAAGATGCTTACCTCACAGCACATAAACCACCCATATTCCATATTCTTCATCATGGCAATACAAAAATAAGATACACAAGTTTCTCAAACAGATTACACACAAGTTTCTCAAACAGATTACATTTGTCAGTTATAAAATTCTCTCCTTACTATCAGTGC